>JARQSW010000863.1:0-15148 GCA_030142375.1 Calameuta pallipes
GGTTGGGGTATAACAATATATGTGGGTTGGCCATGGGTATAAGTGGCTGTGTATTTGTATAGGTGGGTGAATGACGTTTGCAAGAGGGCCGAGACGTAACACTACATTATGCAAGATTATGTTAACCATACGCATAGGAGACGCGTGCATTACGCACCTCATGCGTGTAGTAAGGAATGATTTCCCCATATCAACTGATGGAATATTGGGAAATGACTTCCTCCTGAAACATCAGGTAACCATCCGGGCAGGCAAATGCACCCAGTTATACGGAATAACCTGGAAATTAAAAGACTCCACTAGAAAAATCACGCTAAAGTCAGGATTCGAAACAATAATAAAGGCTATAACGAAAGATAAAAAGGAAGGAATTATTAACAGAACCGAATTAATACCTGTCGTAATATTAGGCGGTTGTATTACTCAACCAGAATCTGAAGAATGCTTGGTCAGCGTCCTAAATACAACCGAGCGCATGGTGAAACTTGACACTCCTACTGTAACAGTTCAGGGATTGCAACACGAGTCCGTGGAGACCGATAACCAGAAGGGAACTTCAGTATTTAAAATCAAACCCATTCCCGAAGCCAGCAGAATAGCTAAATTACGTGGAAGTCTAAAGACAGAACACTTAAATAAAGAAAGAAAGGAAAAATTGCTCAACGTACGCGAAAAATACCACGATGTTTTTTATCTACAGGGCGACCAGTTGGGATGTACGAATGCAACAGTGCATGAAATCCAAGTCACCCCAGGGACAGCACCAATAAATATTAGACCTTATGGCTACCAGAAAGTCAAAAGACGGAAATAAATAAGCAAGCACAGCAAATGCTGAATGACGAAATAATCCGACATAGTACCAGTCAATGGAATGCACCATTGCTTGTGGTACTCAAGAAAAGGCATACCAAAAATGCGTATTGTAGTAGACTTTCAAAAAGTGAACGATATAACCATCGGCGATTCTTTCCTACTGCCCAATATCAACGAGATATTAGACCAGTTGGGTAACGCCAAATACTTTACTACCTTAGACCTGGCATCTGGGTTTCACCAGATCCCAATGAAGGAAAATGACAAATGTAAAACCGCATTTTCTACATCTCACGGTCACTACGATTACAATCGCATGCCTTTCAGACTAAAAAAACGCACCTGCAACATGTCAAAGGTTCATGAATTCCGCTCTTGCAGGAATACAAGGGCTCCGCTGTTTTGTATATCTAGATAACATAGTCATTTACGCCGTAAACCTGCTGGAGCATAATCTATGATTAGAAGAAATATTTTAAAGATTGAGAAAACACACTCTGAAGCTACAACCAGACAAGCGCGAATTCCTAAGGAAAGAAGTAAACTACCTGGGACACGTAATAACAGAGGAAAGGATAAAACCGACCCTCTGACGTTCAATCGTTCCTAGGGTTAGCAGGTTAAACTAGAAGATTCATCCATGATTTTCCAAAAACGGCAAAACCTCTAACACAGTTGTTAAGACAAAACATCACTTTTGAATGGACATCCCTGGAACAAGAGGCTTTCGAAAATTTAAAGAAAACACTAACTAGCGCACCATTACTACAGTATCCAGATTTTTCAAAACCCTTTGTAGTCACCACGGACGCTTCAGATAAGGCAATAGGCGGAATACTGTCCCAAGGACCAGCAGGCAAGGATTTGCCGATAGCTTATGCCAGCCGAACACTAAACAAAGCCGAAAGAAATTACAGTACTACGGAAAAGGAATTACTCGCTATCGTATGGTCTGTCACTCATTTCAGATCCTTATATGGCACCCATTTCAAAATAGTGACGGACCATAAGCCACTAACTTGGCTCTTTAGCATAAAGGATCCAGGCTCCCGCCTGATGAGATGGCGGTTGAAGCTGGAAGAATACGATTACGAAATCGAATATAAGGCTGGAAAGGCCAATGTGAACGCAGACGCTCTAAGCAGGATATGCGTCACTACTAGAAGTAAAGGAAAGGTGGAAGAGACTCTTGCGCAAGAAAAATCCGAACGAGAATACTCAGAAGACGAACGGCAATAAATTATTCACGAGTACCATGATACTCCTATTGGAGGTCACCAAGGGATATCTCGAACGATCGAGCGAATTCGACTGAGCCACCACTGGCCGGGATTACGCCGAGACCTAGAAGATTTTATATCGAAATGCGAAAAATGCCAAATGAACAAACTAGGGAAGCGCATCAAAGCACCAATGATAATTACTGACACCCTAGCACAACCTTTCGAAAATCGTGCACTGAATATCGTTGGACCATTAGTAGAAACACATCAAGGGAACAAATACATATTAACCTTACAAGACAGTCTCACGAAATTTAGCAAGGCTATACCGATACCACATCAGGAAGCCAGAACCATAGCAAAAGAATTCGTCACAAAAATCATCTGCGAGCATGGAGTACCTGAAAAAGTACTAACTGATCAAGGAACTAATTTCATGAGTGAAGTATTCAAAAATACTTGTAAGCTTCTGAAAATAGGGAAAATACAGACCTCCGCTTACCATCCAGAATCTAACCGAGCGTTAGAGTGCTCACATCGGACATTGGCATAATATTTACGAAATTTTATCAGCCCAGATCAAGAAGACTGGGATGAATGGCTCCCTTACACCATGTTTACTTACAATACTACTCTGCATACTGCCACAGGATTCACTCCTTTTGAATTAATTTACAGCAGGCAAGCCTTGTTGCCCAGCACGTTTAAAAGGGTACCGAAACCCACATACAATTACGACGACTTCGCATTAGAATTACGAGAACGACTCAGAGTCGCGAACCAAGTCACTAGAGATAACTTCATTACTGCTAAGGAAAAATCAAAGGAATACTACGCCGAGAAGATTGAAACGAACAAATTCCAATTCGGCGACAAAGTCCTTCTATACGATGAAACATTACGACGAGGACGTTCCAAGAAGCTCTCTGTTAAACGGACGGGACCTTACGAAATACTAGAAAAGAATTCCAAGGTTCACCGCACTATGGTTCGGGATGACCCAAATCCAAAAAATCATCCAACTACTAAAGGAATCCCTAGCATACTTACCTCAGGGCCTAAACTACCCGATAAGCCCTGATACCCGAAAACGCAAGGTACCTTAAGGAAATCACGGAACTAGAGGCCTACAACGAAGGCAACTCCATCGTTACCATAATCAAGATACTACTAACATCATCTCAAGAGTATCACGTAAACGGAATACATTCCCTGCCTGTTCGCATGAAAAATGGCACATACGCTTATATTAAGACAGACGAAAATTACGCAATAGTGGGTCACGAGATGCAAACGTTCATCAGGATGACGCAGACTGAACTAGAGAACTGTAAAAGAATCAAAGGTCACTACTTGTGTGAAGCAAGACACCCAATATTTACAATCAGATCTTACAGTTCCTGCGAAATCCAACTCAAATTTGCAACATGCAACGTCAAATTTTATTAATATTAATCTATATTTTATGTACTTTCTACTTCTTAACACATCTTTCGTCTGTAATTTTCGCTCTCATAACCCATACTATCACTCAGAACCCATACCTTACTTTAATGATTACGTTTTTAAACGGTTGGCTTCGTATATTTCCTGGAGATCGGCTCTGGTTCTGTCCGTTATTATATAATTTTGTAAATTCCGCCACTCGGGATATATTTCAGTTGAGCTTCTTCTTATCCTTTGGTATGTATTTTCTTAGGGGTATATAAAAGCCCTCACGCTATTTTAAAGAATACACGAGAATAATAGGTATTAAAATATACCGACTCTTGATGTAGGTTATTAAAACTATACGTACCTGCTATCTGATTTCGTTGACGCTTCACAGTCGAAAGGGACCGATTTTACAAATGTAGTGAAATATAATAGGTACGGAGAGTGTTTGTGAGCGTGTAAGATGTTCCGATATTATGCTTGTCCTTTTCATTGTATCTGTTTTTATCATTGCGGGATTTTTCGTGTCTTTTGTGCTCGACTGCTTGATGGTGGTATGTCTTCGGCCATGTTGTACTGAGTGCGAGGGCGCTGGTGTGCGTCGTTAGTTTGAGTGGGGGACACGCAGTCGTGGCGTTCGTAATATTTTGTTGTTCGCCATAGGACGAAATAAAGTTAATATTTAGTGACCGTGTCTTCAAGTGAATCAAAACCCTTTCACATCAAAACGTGAATTTTCACCGGTCCTCGATTGAGGACACTAACATATTGGTCCTTCGAGCCAGATTAACCGGAACAAAAAGACACATTTTTCTCGCTAGCGTCTCCCCCCTTGTGACGCCGAGACAATACAGCGTGTGCGTGACCGGTACATCGAGCATCGACATAGAGTTGCGTCAGCAATTGTTCGTGCGTGTATCGTGATCAGTGTATCGAGCTTGGACAACGAGTTGCATCAGCAAATATTCGGGGATGGACATTCGTCTCGCGAGTCAATCGAGACTTTTCAGACATTTGTGATTATTGTAACGCGAGTTGTCGCCATTTTGTAACGTGCGAGTCAGAAGGGAGTTAGTCGGGCGGGACGGTGAGCTGACGTACCGACCGCTGGGGTGACGAGTTCTACGCGTAAATGCGATATTCGTGTGGCGCGGTAGCGTGAGCCAGTATATGACAAGGTGCTAGGTTACCCACTGTTCCGTCGAGGTGCGCGAGTGGCGGTGTGCGAATCATATGCGTCTATCGCGAGGAATATTTCAACAAATAATCAACAATAATAGTTTAAACGTTTTATGTTTCACAATCAGCATGGCCGAGCAAGTTGCACTCCTTAAAAAATTGAAATCGAATCGCACGACAATCAAAGCAACATGTACGAGATTTCGTAAATATTTAACCGAGTTGAATGTGCAAGAAACGCCACTTATCGAGTTACGGTAACGATTGCAAAAATTCCTCGGTCTTTGGGAAGGTTTTAATGAGGCACAATCGGGTATTGAAGCGATTGAAAATACCGAAGATTTGATACAGCTCATCAGGAAGAGAGAGATATGTTCGAAACGCGTTATTTTTCAGTAACAGTCGATTTAGAAACATTAATCGAGAGAAAAAAGGAGGAAATGCAGGTAATTCAAGATTCGCAAAATCATTCGAGCTCGCGGAATTCAGGAGCAGGAACACCATCTGCACAGGGCAATAGCACGGTAAATGATCATTTAAAATTACCTCGAGTTACCATGCCAACGTTTTCTGGAAAATACGAATAGTGGATTCCGTTTCGCAATATTTTTCTAAGCATGATTGACCAAAATCCCACGCTTCCGAGTGTTCAAAAGATGCAATATCTTCTCTCTGTCTTGAGAGGCGAGGCACACGATGTTGTCAGCTCTCTTGAAACATCAGATGAAAATTATCCTGAAGCTTGGAAAATGCTCAAAGAAAGATACGATGACGATGGTCTAATAATTCGGAAGCACCTCAGAGCTTTATTCGAGCAGCCTGCGTTGGTCCGGGAAAATCACGTGGCTCTGCGACACATGCTGGACACTGTATTGAAACATATGCGAGCCCTCAAAGCCCTGAAACATCCTACCGATCAGTGGGATGATATTATGATTTATCTCATTACTAGCCGCTTAGATCCAATCACGAGTAAAGAGTGGGAAACGTCAATAAAAAAGGGTGAAATACCAAAGTTTACTGAGTTAACAGATTTTTTAGTTCAACGTTGTCGTGCGTTGGAAGCGTCCTCACGCACACAAAGAGGTCCATCAAACCCTACGAATCAAGGAAAATCTGATCAAGGCAAGAGCACAAAGGTCCACGTAGCCACGACAAACGCAATGTGCGCATTCTGTGAAAAAGACCACCCGATATACAGGTGCAACGAATTCGCGCAACTGGAAGTGGAGCAGCGGATAAAGGAGGCGAAAACGCGTAAGCTGTGCCTAAATTGTTTGAAAGCTGCATCTCATCAGGCGATGCATTGCGGGTCGGGAACATGTCGAAAGTGCGGGAAGCGTTATAATACGTTGCTGCATTTTGAGCAAACTACGAAAAAACAACCCGAATCCACACCAGCGAATACGGCAGGTACGAATTCTGAAAAGGCAGCGACGGCGAGTGTGAGTCTTGCAGCAGTTCGTCGAGAAGGGCAGGTGCTTCTCGCAACGGCGGTCGTCAATGTTGTGGACTCCAAAGGTAATCCAAGACCGTGTCGAGCCTTATTGGATTGTGGGTCGCAATCCTGTTTCATTACGACGAATTGCGTAGAAAAGCTTGGACTCAAACAATTTGGTACGCACATTTCGATCTCTAGCCTGGGAGAATTATCGATGCAGACTCGCAAGTTGGCAAAAATAACTATACAATCAAGGATTAACGGATATCAGGCCAGGCTCGATTGTCTCGTAATTGAAAAGATTACGCAGTTTCTCCCGGCCAGCCAGCTCGATGTGGAGGAATTGCAAATCCCGGATGGCATTACATTGGCGGATCCTGAGTTTAATCGGCCGTCAGCTGTAGATTTGCTTACTGGCGCGGAAATATTCTTCGAGTTGTTATGCATTGGAAAAATCAAACTAGCAGAGAATCAACCGATATGGCAGAAAACGGTGCTCGGCTGGATTGTTTCCGGAATGTTTGCTATGAAGAGGCCTCCGAGAAAAGGTACAGCATGCCATTTGGCAGTCAATGATGAGCTCAGCGCTAACCTCTCGCGATTCTGGCAAATTGAGCACAGCGAGCGTCAAAATACTCGAACTCCGGAGGAACGTTTCTGCGAGGAACATTTTGCCCAGACATACAAGCGTAACTCGGAAGGGCGATTCATCGTAATACTACCAACGAGGGACAAGCAACTTCAAAATTAGGGGAATCAAGAAACACAGCTCTGCAGCGATTCACGATGTTAGAGCGCAAACTGGAGCGAAGACCTCAGCTCAAAAAGGAATATAGCGATTTCATACACGAGTACTTGAAATTGGGTCACATGAAGGAGTTGTGCAACGATAGTCCATCGTGGGATATACGGCCACAGTTTTACTTGCCGCATCACTGCGTAATAAAAGAGAGCAGTACGACAACAAGGTTGAGAGTCGTATTCGACGCGTCTAGTAAGACAACGAGCGGCATCTCGCTCAACGACGCCTTGTTCGTCGGTTCCGTTCTTCAAGAGGATTTATTTTCAATTCTACTCCGATTTCGGAGCTTCGAATACGCTTTGACCGCTGACGTTGCAAAAATGTATCGACAAATACTGGTGGACGAGACACAAGTGCCTCTTCAGCGAATTGTTTGGCGTGACCAAATAACTGATGATATCAAAACTTACGAGTTGTTGACACTGACCTATGGAACGGCACCAGTTTCGTTCTTGGCGACCAAGGTCATTCAGCAATTAGCCAATTTGGAGGAGAAAGAACTTCCCATAGGAGCGTTGGTGGCGCGCAGGGATTTTTATGTCGACGATTTAATAACATACGCGAACTCTAAAGAGGATGCGTTTATAATTCGTAATCAAACAACAGCCTTGCTCCAAAAGGGAGGGCTGATGCTTCGACAGTGGGCTTCAAATAACAGGGACCTGCTGGAAGATGCAACAGGATCGTCTACTACGTGTGCTATTCTAGAATTGGACAAAGATGGCACGTCGAAAACTCTAGGAGTCAAATGGAATCCTACGAAGGACGTATTGCAATACACAATCTCGATAGAATCATCGAGGACGAGCTCACACACGAAGAGATCGATCCTATCCGGTATTGCACAGATATTTGATCCCCTCGGGTTGCTGGGACCCGCAATATTGATCGCAAAAATTCTAATTCAGAAACTTTGGAAACTCCAAATCGACTGGGACGAATCTCTGCCATCAGATATTCACACTGAGTGGTCGGATTACATAATGAAACTGCAAACGCTGAACGGTTTCACCATTCCACGAAAGATTATCGTAACTGTACCGGATGTACGACTGGAGCTTCATGGATTCTGCGACGCGAGTGAACGCGCTTATGGAGCTTGCGTCTACATACGTAGTGGTCATTCTAGCGAGTTTCTCCAGGTACGCTTATTGTGCTCGAAATCGCGCGTTGCGCCTTTAAAAACAATATCAATCCCGAGATTGGAGTTGTGCGGGGCACAGTTGCTCGCTCAGCTAATGAGTAAGGTGAAAAGGGCATTGGAGCTGGTGATCATTTCCACGTATTATTGGACAGATTCATCGATAGTTTTACATTGGATCCAAGCGCGGAACAAGAAATTACCCGTGTTTGTTGCTCATCGAATAGGCGAGATTCAAGAAATGACTTCAATTAATGAGTGGAATCACGTCGGAACGAAGGAGAACCCTGCAGATTTAGTATCTCGAGGTGTTACTCCGAACGAATTAAAAGGTTCTGAGCTGTGGTGGAACGGACCCCGATGGCTGCAAGATGATTACATGATCAAGACTCAATCAGAAATACCAAAAGTTGACGAGAATGAGATATACGAGGTTATCAAGCCAGTGCCTATCGCGATGCCGATTCAAAACGACATCGATCCATTCGCTAAATTTTCAACGTTCAACTAGCTCGTGCGAGTTGTGGCAAGATGTATTCGATTCGCTCGAGCGTGCAAAAAAGAATCCGAACAGAAACTTTCAGGACCGTTGACGTCGGAAGAGTTGGAGCATGCTAGAAACTGCATTATAAAAAAAGAACAACACTCTGCCTTCTTCGAGGAATTAGGTGCTTTACGAGAAGGAGTGGAGATTTCAAAGAAAAGCAGTCTAAAGAGCATAAATCCATTCATCAGCGATGACGGTCTATTGCGCGTTGGGGGCAGACTGCAGAACTCGCATCTCCAGCATGATGCAATGCATCCCATTGTATTGCCACATCGTTCCAGGTTCACGGATCTCATCATCGAACACGAGCATCGTAGAATTCTACACGCGGGAGTTGATGCAACGCTGGCTGCGGTGCGCCAGTCGTACTGGCCGCTCAGGGCGCGCGGTACCATCAAACGAATAATCCACAAGTGCGTCATCTGCTTTAAATCGAGACCTCGGATTTCGGAGCAAATTATGGGTAATCTCCCAACTCATCGAGTAATTCCATCTAGGCCATTTAGCAGCACCGGAGTCGATTTTTGTGGGCCTCTATACGTGCGAGATGGTAAACGACGAAACAGTAAACGTATCAAAGCCTACGTCGCAGTCTTCGTCTGCATGGCCACGAAGGCTGTACATTTGGAAGTAGTATCGGATATGACAACAGAGGCATTTCTTAACGCTTTCAAGCGCTTCATCGGTCGGCGAGGAAAACCAGCCGATGTATTCTCCGACAATGGCACAAATTTTCTGGGAGCAAATCGGGAATTGGAGGAGTTGAGAGTTCTTTTCGCACAAGAAGAGCACAGGAGCAAAATCATCGATAATAATGCAATGGACCGAATCAGATGGCACTTTATACCGCCACGAGCCCCGCACTTCGGCGGACTTTGGGAGGCGGCCGTTAAATCTTTTAAAACCCAGTTTTACAAGGTGGCCTCGGACGCGTCATTAACGTTTGAAGAAGCATCGACGCTCGCCATTCAAATTGAGGCAATTCTTAATTCGAGGCCGTTGACAGCGATGTCCTCAGATCCAAACGATATGAGTTATCTAACGGCTGGGCATTTTTTGATCGGTAGTGCAATAACGTCTTATCCAGAGCCAGAACTCACTCATCTCAAAACAAATCGACTGTCAAGATGGCAACACGTGGAGCAAATTCGCCAGCATTTCTGGAGACACTGGTCAACAGAATATTTATTGCAACTTCAGCAACGTTCAAAATGGCAGAGGAATCATGATGCTCAACTCCGAATCGGACAGTTAGTAGTGTGTCGAGAAGATGGTCTACCGCCCTTAAAATGAGCGCTCGATCGAGTTCAAGAGCTCTGTCCAGGAAGCGACGAGATCATCAGAGCAGCTGTTATAAAAACGGCTAAAGGAGTTTTCAAAAGGCCAACGGCGAAATTATGTATTTTGCCTGTAGAGGCTTCTGCAGAAGATGTAGAAATTTAACGAGATTTTCATTACATTTATACGCTTGAGCGCGAAAAATTATAAGCGAACCATTTCTTGTCTTATGTTGCATTAAGAAAAAAGGGCGGATTATTCAATTTTTGTACTTATCATATGCTTGTTTACTTTGCCGATCAATCAGTATCTATAGTTTATCATAAATGCACGGCGAGAGTTGATAACCAGCTGTTATCAAGGCGTGCGGTATGTTTGTGAGCGTGTAAGATGTTCCGATATTATGCTTGTCCTTTTCATTCTATCTGTTTTTATCATTGCAGGATTTTTCGTGTCTTTTGTGCTCGACTGCTTGATGGTGGTATGTCTTCGGCCATGTTGTACTGAGTGCGAGGGCGCTGGTGTGCGTCGTTAGTTTGAGTGGGGGACACGCAGTCGTGGCGGTCATAATATTTTGTTCTTCGCCATAGGACGAAATAAAGTTAATATTTAGTGACCGTGTCTTCAAGTGAATCAAAACCCTTTTCCATCAAAACGTGAATTTTCACCGGTCCTCGATTGAGTGATATTAGCGAGACCGAGTGATTGTTTGTTCAGATAATATGGTATCGACCGTCGGTACTCAGAGTGATTTCCACACCTTTCCGGTAGTCGAATCCGTAAATCCAGTATTTGGACTCACAACAAAAGCAAATAGCTGAGCAACGCTTAGGGCATAACAATATATATAATAATCATAACAATTTATTATTTAAAAAATATAATGTAAAAAATTACTTAGGGGGGGGGGGGAGAGTCGTGTAAAATTCTTTTTTAGCACTTTTTTATTATTGCTTTAAAAATTTATGTACCCTCTGAAAAAAATATTCCCGAAGTTTTAAACCCAAAAAAAATTCTAAAGGTGTTTGAGAAGATTTTAAAGTGATGCGCATGACGCGCTAAACGCAGATACATGAGCGAAAGCAGATAAACAAGCATGCGTTTTACCTTTTGATTTTCTTGGCCAAATAGATTTTGTAGTTTGCTATTTGAATAATGGATGGCACTTTTGTTGATGGGAAAGAATAATTTGGCCAGTATTATCAATTGTATCCGTCGTTTTTTGTCTCCAAACGAACAGCTGAGAGGCAACTTACTGTAAGAACAGCGTTCTTTCCTGCGTCGGGCAGCTGTTGATTTTTCTTCTGTATATTGTTATTTGTAAAAATGAGTCGGAAAACTAGTAAGGATGACCCTATTCATCGACACAACCAACCTCGTCGTCGGCGATATAAAGGCAACCAGTTTTCGAGAACATCGAATATGGAAGTCAACGAGGCACCAAGCGATGGAGCTAGCATCTCTGCTAAGAAATTTAAGTCGACGGCGGACGATATTACTGTAAATCCAAGTGTATGCTATCGAATTATTGAATTTATAACTGTTTTTTCTGCTCTCGCTGATTTAATTGTGTGTAAAGTGTGCAAGCAAAAAATTTCATTTGGGTAATCCGGTGATAGAGGACTTCGTTTTAAAATTTCGATGTGCTGTAGATGTAGAATCATACTTATTCCATCAGGCCCGTTTATATACATTGGGTACGAAATAAATAGACGCTTTTTCATCGCAATGCGCTTACTTGGTGTGGCTCGAGAAGGTATAAATATCTTCTGTGGAATAATGGATTTAGGCAGTGGTCTTAGCAGACAAGCTTATGCTCTTATAATAGAGCACATACACACATCTGTTAAAAAAATATTTGATATAAGTTGCAAGAATGTGGTGGAAGGTGAGAAGAGAGAAAACGAGAAAAAAGAAAAACCTTTTCTAAATTTAACGGTTTGCGGCGACGGATCATGAAAGAAGCACGGATTCTCTTCTCTCTATGGCGTGACGACACTTATAGCTTATTATTCCGGTAAAGTGATTGATATAGTGGTAAAAAATAGCTACTGTCAAACATCTACCTACTTTCGGGAACAAGCTAACGATCCGGGATATGCAGAACACGTACAAAATTGCCCAGTAAACCACAAGGGATCTTCCGGTAAAATGGAGGCTGATGCTGTACTTGAGATGTTTGGCCATTCTGAGGAAAATTTCGGAGTCCGTTATACCAATTACGTCGGAGATGGCGAGATTAAGGCGTTCAAAGCTATCCTAGATGCTCAGCCTTGTGATGATGTAGCAGTATCGAAAAGCGAGTCCGTTATTCCAATTACGTCGGAGATGGCGATACTAAGGCGTTCAAATCTATCCTAGATGCTCAGCCTTATGATGATGTAGCAGTATCGAAAAGTGAGTGCGTAGGTCACGTCGAGAAAGGAATAGGGAGCCGCCTCAGAAATATATAAAAAACGGCTAAACTTGGTGGCAAAGGAAGCTTACCGATGTTTTAATTAGAAAACTCACTACTTACTACGGTCTAGCAATTCGCAGACATGCAAACTCAAATGAAGACATGAAAAAAGAAATGATGGACCCGCACTATCATTTGATTTCAAAGGAACTGGCGTCGACTCGTGGTGTGCATATATCTCTGCGCAAGCGACAAATCAATATTTCTATGAAGATTTATCTTGGGATGATTTATTGGAGTGATGTTTGGGCGGCTTTACTCAGAACGCAAGCGAATCCTTAAATGCAACTGTGTGGTGTTTGGCTCAGAAGCATATGAACTGTGTTTGGAAAATTATCGAAATTGCATCATTCTTGGCCGGAGGTATGTTCAATAATGTATACAAGTACATCCTTAGGGTTATGAATAACCTTGAACGGCAAATTGGTCCCGAGTGCAAAACATTTGCTGATAATTATGATCAGAATCGAATACAGAGACAAGATCGACGATTAATGTGCATGTCGAAAGGAGCCAGGACTGCCCGAAAAGAGGGGGAAAAACACAGATAACTGCTTACCTAGAAGAAGAAGGCTTATTTTACGGTCGTGGAATAGCCGACTAAGCTTTGGTAAATATAAATCTCGCTAAAGACAACTTTGGAAATCCAAAAACTTTAAACGCAATTTTCTCAAAACGTAACTTTTTCCGCACCGGGGAACGTAACTCAGAAAGTAATAGGCCGATTTACTTGGAAATTTCGCGCAGATATTTATTAACGCATTGGCCTTATGATATTTTACCGAGAGTTGCACATTGCACTAAGGAAAATAAAAATCTAGATGATGGCACTCTGGTCATCGGTAAGCGTTAAGGTTATGACGAAAAATTCATTTTTTCCCTGCACACGGTTACATATTGTAACATATTTTATAACCCCATGGCAGGGTATCTATTGTATGAGGAACAATCACTCTCTTATCATCATTCCAACTTAATGCTATTTTCTTTTGCTCAACAGTGTAAACCTCATCCTTTTTGCTTTGAATCAAATTCTGAGGTTTAATCAAATTTTCCCGACGGTCGAGACACTGTAAATAATTATAATCGGCATTTCTTCTACTGAATATATTGCACGCATACTAGAAAGTAGAACCCTCTCTAGGATGTTAATATACATATTTAGCAGAACTCATGCGAGGTGACATCTCTATCAATTCACTAAAATTAACGAAACATATCCATCCCTAAAGGGCACATGTGATCCGTTCGCTGCGGCTATTCGGAATAACATACTTCGGATCAAGCCTGCAGTCTTGAAATCGCTATACATGGAGACGATGATTTTGTTTTTCTTTTTATAAAATTTGTTTTCTCCGTCCAAATGATGATCTCCCAATTTTTTCTAGAAGTTGCCAATTCTTGAAGAGCAAAACCCATCCGTTGGTCGCAATGACCTGGCTTAAGATCAATTTTGCGTGCAGGTCGATAACAATGCACATGTTACTGACTAAGATGCCTCCAGACTGTTCTTTCAGAAACCAGCAATCCTAGAGTAACACGAACACTTGTATTATTTTCCGGGGTCTACTATTATTTTTTCTGTGATCTACAAGATCTGCTTCATCGAACTCTTGGCATTTATTCACACAGTGCCTCACCATTTTCAGACTGCAAGCAACTGCTTCTGCAATTGCTTGCATATCTCGCCCTGCTTTCCACATTTCAACAATACGCCGCCTTTTAATCTCTGATATATTCGCCAAGTTAGTGAACTAATTGCAGCAGCAGACTCATCTCTGAGATGAGAGAAACAGAGAACGCAGAAGGAAAATAAAGATAGTTAAGATATCTAGATAAAAATTAAGTCGAAATTGTCTTTGGACGTATTACTAAGGGATGGCTTCCAGCAGCATCGAAGACAAGCAGATTGTTAAAACAAATCGGCATTTTTTAGCGCCAATATATTTTGTTTTCAAATGAATAATCGCCTTGAGGACATTTTCAGTCACTTATCCTAATCATTAAAAATTTACGCTTCGAAATTTTACGAGACTCGTAAAAGGCAAAATATGGAAATAGGGGCATCGTTCGGTGCATGGTGGGGGTAAGCTCGTCTTCTAGTTTGGGGAGGCACTAATGCACGGCACTGTACATGAGTACTGAGAAGGCTAGCTCAACTGTACCGTTACAATATATATATATATATGCTTTTATTTTTTTGAAACATTAAACAGAACTTTTCGAAAAATCTTTTCGCCATTATCTCATTTTTAGAATTAGTTTTTAAATTTTTATAGTAAAAAAATCTTATGAAAAGAAGAGAACGTACAATTTGTTCTTTTGTAAAAAAAATGCATTGCGAATCGTGGCGTCTAGTTAAAACAGAAATAGTTAATCGACAGCTTGGCCATTCACTTAAGGGTAGTGAAAAAGCGCGCCCCTAATATAGCCTCATACTTGGAATAAGACCAGGTGAGTAGTAATGGAACCGTTATAGCGAGACCTGTAGGGCGGGGCTAAGTAGGGGTGGGGTGAGACCCAAAAAGTTTTGGGTTGAAATTTTTCGTTTCAAAAAAAAAATCGAGTTGAAATTTTTCGTTTCAAAAAAGTTTTGGGTTGAAATTTTTCGTTTCAAAAAAAAAATCGAGTTGAAATTTTTCGTTTCAAAAATTCAAAGTGGAAATTTTTTCGTTTCAAAAAAAATCGAGTGGAAATTTTTCGTTTCAAAAAATCGAGTGGAAATTTTTCGTTTCAAAATTCGAAGCGCAAATTTTCGTTTCAAAAAGTCGAGTGGCTAGGATTTCTGGAGACCACATTTCAGTCAGACAACCAGGCGCTCCTAGCAGG
>JARQSW010000864.1:5122-124539 GCA_030142375.1 Calameuta pallipes
AATTAAATCGGACCACTCGTTCAAAAACGCCACCCAGAAAACGGGTGTGGTGGACCCAGATCTGTGGTGAACCTAGGCGCATATAACATACATGTATATTACATTTCAATATATCTGGAATGGTATTGTTATTGCCGATCTTTCTGAAATTTGTATTGTTTTTAATTCAGAAATTATAATGGTCCAAATCAAGTAAGATGAATTTCATTAGTTTATATTTTCGTCGATAAAGGCACCTCCTGGACATGATAACAGAGATGATGATAAGTAGGGCCATTTCTGCCCTCTTATGGGCAAAAATTCGAACTAATGCAAATTCTTTTAATTTCTGGCACATGTCCCCCATTGGGGATACAGCCATAAGGAAAGGAAGGAAGAAAATTCTTTTAATTTATTTTGAACCATTATACTTTCAGAATTAAAAATATTAAAAATTTCATGGAAAAAGTTAAATTCTCAGCCGTTTCCGGGATATAGCATCCTAGAGGCGCAATTTTTAGTATTTTTCAATATCAATATAATCACCGCTCTCAAGTCCGCTACCAGAGAATTGACTGGTAGGTGTTTTTCATAATTGCCGTAAGATGGTTTCATGTCGATAGATTCTGCAGTAAGCTGAGATTTTAGTGGTTATTTTACAAATAAGATATACAATTGAATACCTACAAATTTTCGTCGGTGTTTCCTTTTATACGTGAATCTTGTTGTACGTAACAAATTCATATTTATATGTATTTTTTTCCCACTGATATGTAAAACGTAGAACATTGGTCTTCATTAAACAATATGAAATTGACAGTAAGGTAACCAAGAAGAATTTTGTATATCAAAGGAGACAAAGTTGTGTTTATTAAAACATGTCATTATATCGGAATTGGGCTTCTCTGACCAGTATAGATCTTCCTTGGAAAAGATTTGTCAAGGAATCCTGTGGTGCTCTGCAAGCACCTTTGGAGAGTTTTCGATCAGAGTTAAACTTCACAGGCGAGGAAGCTAAGATTGCTTATGAAGAGGTAATTAGTAAAGAGAGTGCAGTTGAGCCAGGAAAGATAATAAATTATAATAAAAAGGTGGTGAAACCTACAATTAAATCTAATCAACAATCAAATAGCAATATTAAAGTAACAGCAAACTCGATACTCAAAGCTGTGGAGCAGGAAGACATACAGTTTCTGAAGAAGCACTTGAATACTGAAAATGTTAATATTTCTGATGACTTTGGATGGACTCCGCTAATGTCTGCAGCTTATTGTGGTCATTTGGAAATTATAAAATTGCTTTTAAAATTAGGAGCAAATAGAAAAGCAAGAGAAAAATCAGGATTAACGGCTGCTCAACTAGCACTAAAAAAAAACTATTTAAATATTGTTGCATTACTAAGAAAGAAGAACTATCAAGAAGAAAATCAGTTAGCACCAATGAAAGCCATGACTGATTTGGAAAGTTGTATGGCAAAAAACGAGTTGGGTGAAGAAGGGATTACTGATAAAATGAATGAATATTATTGCACAGTGTGTAAAGCAACCTTTAAAGAAAGTTCTATAAAGAAACACGAATCTTCGACACTTCATATTTTTAATACAAAACCTAAGTTGCCTGGTGCCGTATATGGAATATCAAAATTGAATAAGGGTTATCAAATGTTGTTAGATTCTGGATGGGATGAGGATGCAGGGCTTGGACCTTCTGGAGAAGGTGCCAAGTATCCAGTAAAGACTGTTTTAAAAAAGGATCGCAAAGGAATTGGACTGCCCGGAGACAGCAAACCCAAGATCACTCATTTTAAAGCAGGCGATTGTAGTGCTGTAAATTACATGAAAACTCCACGTCCAAAAATTTTGAAAAAACGCGATCGAGAGAAATTACTGAACAGAGAAGCCAAAAAAGAGCGAGCACTTCGTATAGCACTATCCTAAGAGGAATAGTTTATAAGTTGTGAATAAAGACTAGAGAATTTAAGATTGTCACACTAATCTCAGAAAGCCACAACGAAGGAGATATCAAGTGTGTCAGTAATTTTTCCAATACAAAATAGAGAATACTATTTTTGTCATAGAGGATGGATCAGCAGAAGAGAATGCTCGAGTTTCTTGAGTGCATCGAGGCTAAAGCTGGAGAGATTTTAACAGACCGCCAAGAAGTCATCGCTTTGGACAGAAGAAGAAATGAAAACAGAGTTGGGTCTCGTGCTGTACAAAAAGATAAAAATGAAAAAATCTGGATGGCTGTTGGGTCGTTACTAATAAAGTTTCCTAAAAAAACTGCTGAGGATTTACTAACCCGAGGTTTGATCACTTAGATTTGTAAAAAATTAATTTACCACTTTATGAAAGTTAATTAAATTTTTTTACAGACCAGAAGGAATGCGATATTGGGATTAATAAAATCAGGAGCGATCTCAAGATCAAAGTGAATGAATTACGAGATCTTGAGCATAATCCACCTGTTCCAGGATTAATGTTACAGCCTCTGAACCGCGGTGAAATGGATGCGTTTAATCAAATACTAGGAAAGGGTCTTTGACTTCGTCAAAACGCACAGCTAACACCAATTACCAATAATTGTATAATAACTGCCTTTGTAATTTCATATAAAATATAAAGTCTCCTATCCGGCACAGATACAGTATGTCAATAAATAAATATAACGTAGATAAACTATTGTGTTTATTTATGAAATATTTTATTTCAACTGATTAAGAATTCAAATAACGCTATTTCAGTATTTGTAGAATACCGAATAAAGATTATAGATGATGGCGATCAATATGATGTAACAATTTTTCTATAGGACGTTTACAATATGATAAGCGGTATACATACTGGTAATAGTATTCGAAAAAAATGCATTGCAATCAAGAATTTTCGGAATACTTTCCCTAACTACTGGTTTCCCAGAGTAAATGTGATTTACATATTTGCTTCATTTTTTAAATGAGAAATGAAATGATTAGAATGATCGAATATAATATTTTATAAGTTTGTGTAATTCTTTCCTTTAAGGACATTAGTTATATATGACTGCCTTATAAAAAATTGTTACTGACACTTCTATGGACTCACAGTTATTGTAGAGCTTAAGGTTTGACACATATTTCCTGTATCCTCTAATTTTACAACTTGGAAACTTTTTTTCAATATGTATACTTTCTTTTGCTTTCGTTTAATTTTTTCCTTCATCCTCCTCCTCCTCCTCCTCTTCTTCGTCGTCTTCTTCTTCTTCCTCCTCCTCCTCCTCCTCATCCTCTTCTTCATCTTCTCTGTTATCCTCTTTAAGCAACTTTATATTCTTCTTATCTTGAACTGATATAGTATTGTGTACTTTTTGTTCTACTGGCTTTATTTCCTCCTCCTCCTCCTCCTCCTCCTCTTCTACTTCTTCATCCTCCACTTCTTCCTCTTCTATTTCCTCCTCCTCTTCTACTTCTACTTCTTCCTCCTCTTCTTCTTCACTTTCATCATTTTTAATTACCATTCTTCCGTTTGTATTTTGATCTTCCACTAGTTTCTGTGGTTTCTCTTCTATTTTCTCCTCTACCTCTGCTTCTTCTTCCTCCTCTTCCTCCTCCTCTTCTTCTTCTTCCTCTTCCTCCTCTCCTTCTTCCTCTTCTTCCGATTCGATTTTCTCGCTGCTATTTACGTTACCCCCAAGCCCATCCTGTCTTGGGGTTTCCTCTACTTCGTTTTCTTCAGAATCCTAATGATGGAATATCCATTCGATATTTAGGTAATTCTCTGAGTCATATACTAATAGTATAAAACACAATATGAATTTTGTTAGAACAAAGTCTTAAACATAATAAATAAAGTTAAATTAACTGTAAAAGTAAAGTAAACAAAGCAACTTAATAACTAAATATATAATATGTACAATGCTATACTTTAAAAATCTAGCTCATTGTCAGCTACGGCACGTAAGCTAATCAAGATTAGTAAAGAAGCTAAAGACTTACATAACAGATACGTAAACGTAGCAACAAAAAATAATAATATTACCGATTTAGAAAAAGTATACTATAATAACATAATTTCATTAGTCCGTCGAGAATTCTTCTGATAGGCGGAGCAATCGTTTAACTGTTTTAAATATGTTATGTTCTCAATATCCATTATAACTATTATACTCATTACGTAGAATGGTTAATCGATAACCCAGCCTGTCAATAGATAAGTGTATTAGGCAAGCAATGAAATGAATGAAAGAATCACCAAATAAAACAAGGCTCCGTAGTTTCATTCGAGTTCTGTTGGTAATCTAATATTTCCTTACAGCTGCGATCTGGTCGAGACTGATGAGGGAGAGAGTCATTTTGCCTGAGAGGACTACCGGAGCTTCAGCATCCTCTTCAGCCTTCTCTTCCTGGGTCTCAGAATCCGTAACCAGAAGTTCACACTGTGGTGGTAAAGCACCCTCAAGATAAATCGGTTTCGGTGGAGTTTTTTCACGTTCCACATGACTAAAATCAAAAAGAATACACTCGTTCTGTACTCTACTTCTTCAAAATCCAATCATTGTTTCAAAAATCTACCTGTGCGAAGGTATGACCGGAGTACTTGGTCTGCTACATCTTTGTCCACCTTCGCAGCTGGCAGTCGTTTCCATTCCCATTATTTTCACAGTTGGCGATGCTTCTTCTTCCATCTCCACAGCTTCCACTTCGTAATTCTCTTTACTAGGTGCCTCTTCATCATCCTGTAAATCATAAAGAAAAACTGTATCAATGATTTCTTGTATCACATACTACAGCACTCAAGACATAAAACAAGGATTAATACAATAAATAAATATACAAGGAACCACTTAATTTTGTTGCAGTGCATATACTCTCGTTAGAGGTTTGATTTTATTGACAGGAAATTAAATGTGAATATCTATCTGTCATGCATTGCACAAACTGTATTAGGCGTTTGTAAATCATGAAGCTATAGAAAGTAAATCTGGTCGCACTCCTATGGGTTACAGGGCTTACGCCTATTATAGATACTCTCGACCACGAGTTTCTTTTTTTTATTCCTAAGTATTCTCGATCAAGCACTGAGGTAAAATTCAAAAAGTTTCTCCTGGTCGAGAATAACCCTGATAAATAAATGAATACGATGATATGACGATAAGGAAAAAAAACCGAGCTGTTACGTTTGTTAAAAATATTGTTGGAGCAAGGAAAGTACCTTAGTGCCAGGGCCGGACCCTGCCAGACCATTGGACTTTGGAGCCCCATCTACTACTTAAAACGTATAATTATACAGCGTGAATTCTATTGATTTAATAGTGGAAGAGATAACAGACATCTTCATATAAGAAGAAACTTCACGAATAAAAGACGATTCGGAGTTCGTGCCGTACAGATTTATACGCCTTCCTCAGGATTTTTTGGGTGTAAAAAGCCGTAATAAAACGCAATCAGAGCATAGCAACGTGCAAACTTCTCTAGCGACTAATGGAAAAACTGAAATATGTATCGTCTCATCGAATTTATTCTCTGGATAAGTAGTTGCTTTTAATAAAACCTTGATCTCCGGTTCCGGACTAGGAGTATGCATTACAGAACGCGACAAGTTGCCCATCTGAACGACGATACGTTCCATTGCTGCTTCCGTCTCGACCAATCGTCTCCGTAGCTGATCTATCTCTATGTCCCCTGCAGCTTCTAGTGTCCCAGCATGTACAACATTATCAAATCGGTTGACAACCGGTAGTACGTAATGAACAAAGAATACGAGTACGATTGTAATTTTAGAAATGCCACAGCGAAGCATGAAATTATCCTCTTTTGCACTCCGGATGATATTAATTGACTTTGACTAAACTCTGACTGACTTCATGATCTTGAGATTAGATCAATGGGAACTCTTTCAGTTTTGAATCATTGTACGTTTGCCTTAAATCAACTTACGATCCTTGAGCTCCTCTATAGTAGGAGCCGGTCTAGCTGGTGAGGCAGATCTCTCCTTACGGCAGTGTAATGTTCCTGTCATTGCACTGGCCAGTGCTTCAGGGCTAAATACCATCTTTCTGAATTCTTTCTCAGCAGCAGCTCCTGGGTACTCGCTGATTATTTCATTGTCTGTATTTTTTTTTAACACCTGCCAAATGAGAGCATGATTGAATTAGCTACTGGGGTTTTGATGTCATACAGGGTTATGAGGTCATCGTACCTTGACTATAGTGTATAGGAAGAACAGGACGATTCCCAAGGTATAGAGTGGCATTATGATGCCCATAGTACCGTTGCCTTTTGGTGTTGATACTACATGTGCAGCACCACCCATTGGTGGCCTCATTTTTGGTACTGTCACATGCTCTGAACGCTCTTCTACTTTGGGGACAATGTGAGATGTTGGAATAGCTCGACCACGTTCTCTTAGAGCAGGATGGAGTCCTCCTGCATGGGGTGGAGTTCTACGTTCTTGTTTTATGGTACCTAAGAAAAGTTAATGTTCTCGATTGACCATGGGATTATTAAGTCATTCAGTCTGAATGGAGGAGATCAGTTTTTGTTACAGAATTATTTGTTTGATTCATACAACATAATATAACATAACGTGATTTGGCATCGTTCAAGGGCTTCACTTCTGATTCTTGTGGATCGTGTGTAGATAAAAAAAAACATTTGTCATGAGTTCAGGCTGACGTGAAAAAGCCGGGTATGACGCCAATGTATTTTGAAGTGTGACAGTGGGCCAAAACTTCTGTGCCAGACATTATGGTTGCTTATTTGGCTCAGTGCCAAAGTAGAATGGACAGCAGGCCTGCATTCCATATATATCCGATGACCTGATCAAATCAGCATCATTTTAAGCTTCCATACAGAGCAATTAAGAAATATTAACATGTAACATATTCCTCATTAATTTAAAGAGGATATGAATTAATCTACAATTGTCTTTGTTGTAAGTGAGACAGAAATTATTGTTAGTCACACAATTCCAACAATTAATTAAATACGTTAATGTTATCAAAATGAAACAAAGTCAGAATGTCAGTCATTAGTCAAGCAGTTCCTTCAGCCATAGGAACAATTGACAATCCTGATTATTCTTTGACAAATGTAAGAGGCTTACTGTGTGGCATGAGAATATGATATCGAATAAGGTGAGGTGTGCCGAGTTGAGAAAGAGGAACTCCAAAATTCATTTTGAGACACAGGGAACTGTTGAAGGACCTGATTTCTTCAAGGACCTGCTTGTATGTTTTTCCCAGTCTTTCTCTCTCAGCCAAGAAGGATGACAAGTCTATGCCACAGCGAGCTAGAACTTCCTCCCGACATAAACTTGAACTCTGCGGAGTCAACTTGTTAGTTTTCAAGGCGTCTCGTACTCTCGGATCAACTTGGTGATGTCGCAGGATATTCTGACACATTTCCTGCATTATATCCACCGTAGTTATGTCGCTCTCGAATATGACATCGCAGCACGCTAATGAAATCATGATAAATATAAAATATAAAAGAAAAGAATCATATGATAAATTCTAAAGGAAGCGAAAGGATATTAAAAAATTAAGGTGCATTAATTAGAAAAAAAAATAAAAAATGTACTATCAAAATGTACTTTATTAAACTAAAAATGATTTTACTAAATAAAAATAAGGACAACAGCAAAATTATTATGATTGTCAAACGTCTTGGAATGCGCAATGGCAATTCAGAGCAGTCGAAGGACATTTTACCAATTTCCTCTGCTCCAATATTCTTAAAAATAGGACACAGGAAAGTCAAGGAAAATATTATGAGAATTTCATGTCTTGTACATTACCGGAGGAGCTGTCCGAACTCGTAGGAGGAGGGTTGACAGAGGCAGTTAGCATGGGGTGGAAAATTTTTGGCCATAACACTGCGAAACATCCAGCCACTATTGCCAGAATAAGAATTGTCTTCCGTGGTCCAAATTCTGCAGTCTCAGCCATTTTTCAGATTTTCTTTAAAGTTCCTCGGTCGTCTATTCGTTCGCTTCTTGTCGAATTCTTTCGATTTCTTCTTCCTCGCACTTTCAAGATAGATCGAGGCTTCGCTTCGATTCGCGGGCCGATCTTTTTTTTTTATTACGCCTCTCGACGGAAGGCCAACAGCGGCCAGCAGCACACTGTCTTATGCTATTTCTAGCAACCCTCAGGACCGTAACGATGATCTGTCTATCGACTACGTTTGCGCATTTCAAAACATTGCTCCAATAATAATTCAGTGGAGGTTTGTGGCCGCTAGCTTAAGATTTCAGTTGTTTTAGACTTGTGAAATTCTAATATAACTTTTTGCAACACCCCATTCATGTGACTGTCATAATAATTGATGGCATACATTAAATGAATTTATATTTAAAGGCACTCTTTATTAGGTATAAGGTTTCTGCATATATACAATACTGTAATGTTTATATCAATAATTTCTTAGGATCAATATATAGATCCAACCTATGCACTGTAATTTTTAAAGTTTCATTCAATCCAAACTCTGATCTAGGTCTACGTCAGTGAGCTTGAAAGCTCATCCAAAAATAGCAGCCTTTAGCAATGTCAAATAAACTTACAGAGTAACCTTGCTTGATAGTTCAGTAAAAAGGATGTCAGATTCATTTTATTCTTCGGTAACTATTTATTTACAGTTTGCAGAGTACATTATCGAATAGGTGAGTCGATGAGTAATGCAATTGCATATAATTTAGTGACGAGCTAAGTTTTCTTTGTGAAAAATTAATCAAGTTATTCGGGGCCACCACGCTGTAAAGTGAAGTTAATCATTAGAAATACTGTATGTCAGGTATGAGAATATTGTATAATCTTACATTAATAAAATCAATTTCCTTCTGATCTATGGGTCTTCTTTTAAAACGCAAAGGCAATTGAAAATCATCAATTGTTGGTAGACAAATAACATTGGGCCCAGTTGCACCCTGAGATTTTTGAGCTGTTGACGACACTGATCCAGATGGCGCAGCTATTACTCCTGCAGAACCTAACCAAAAACCATCAAATTCTTATAACACTATTCTGTTATTTTTAAATAATTATATATTAACAGCTCACCTCTGTTAATACCACCTTTGCGAAATCTTATCAGAGGCACATGAGCTTGGACAACCTAAACAAAAGATGATCCTCCTAACCAATAACTCACTTCTTTATTCTTTACCTTGTCAAAGATGTCATTTCTATTTTTCGCCACTATGGAGAGGATATATAAATTTTGTAATATAATATCCTTACCCTCCATCCTGTGCTTGCCATTATAATTGTTTAAAGTTCTATATCAGATACTGATTGTAATAATACCAGGAGGGTGTATAATTCGTTACTTTGGTGCTGGTGGATCTTCTTGCGAAGTCGCTTAGAGCGCACTCTGGTGCTGCTGTAAAGAGGACAGCTACACCAGCTACATAACATACAGCTGATACTAATAGGATAAAGAAGTCAAGAATGATCCAGTATGAACTCTGTGCGAAACAAGAGAAAGAAAGAAAGAAAGAGCAACAGATTTGTGCGTTCGTAGAACGAAAAGATGACGTTTTACAATCGACATATGCTAGAACATACTTTAAGTTATATCTGTTGTATATGAAGAATGAAGTGGATTATCTGTAGAAACATTATTCCTTACAATAAAGCGTGAGGTAATTGTGTCTAAAATATTATTTCTTCCTCTTTGCGGTAAGCTAACCTATACCCGTACGTGTTTCTGGTACTTCATATTTTAGTTTAAAATCGTGGTGATGTATAACTTATTTTATTATAAAGGACTGAATTTGACTCTTTGGCTTTATAAGAGGTTTGATGTTACATTTAGGCAAGAAAATGAGCTCATGAGATAAATATTTGTATGCTTTATGCCTTACAGTCTTATTCATTGGGACTATTAAAATTGTTATATGACTCATCTTAGGAAATCTTTTAATTTTATTGCTTAGAAATTAGGAGCAGTCATTATGGAATATCGATACTGAGAAAAGTTTTTAATTTGTTTCCTAGGTTGCAGCATTTATATAATTCAAAATGAAGTTAGTTTCAAAAAATGTCGATAAGGATGGGGCAGGGTGAGTATAATAGTTAAAACATTTTCAGATTAGAGATAATGATTTAACATTAGAGTTTTGTATAATGAGACTATTCTAGAAGAGAACAGTATTATCATTTATAAATACCTTTGGCATTTGTAGGAATGTTTCTCTTATCCCTGAAAATCCTGAGGATATGTGGCATGCCTATAATCTTATTAGCGAAGGAGATTGTGTTAGCTGTTCTACTATTAGGTATGGAAGAAAGTATTTCATCATCCTTTTACTATTTTGTAGCTAATGTAAATTATGCAAAAATTCTTTAAATCTTACAGGAAAGTGCAAACTGAATCTTCAACAGGAAGTTCTAACAGCTACAGAGTGAGAACTACCCTTACAATTTCTGTAGAAAATATTGACTTTGACACTCAAGCCTGTGTACTAAGACTTAAAGGAAGAAATATAGAGGAAAATAAATATGTTAAGGTATATGCATATTCTAGTATTACTATCTTTATATTTTTCAAAACATTCTGGTATCGATGACTCTATAAGCTTATACATTTTCATACAGATGGGGGCCTATCACACGTTGGATGTTGAACAAAATCGTAAATTTATTCTTATGAAACCTAAATGGGATACTATAGCTTTGGAACGCGTTGACATGGCTTGTGACGTTTCTCAGGTAAGAGTTCTAAGTAAATTCAACAATATTCATAGAAAACATTAATTATCCTTTCATATTTACAGAATGCCGACGTAGCTGCGGTAGTGATGCAAGAAGGAATAGCACATATATGTTTAATAACTTCGAATATGACAATAGTACGTGCTAAAATAGATCAGATTATTCCTCGAAAGAGGAAAGGTAACGTTTCCCAGCATGAAAAGGTTTGTAGTAATAATAAATAATTTATCAAGCTTATACGACAAACTAGTGAACATGTTCCATAAAATTTCAGGGTTTGAGTCGGTTCTATGAAAGTCTCATGCAAGGTATATTACGGCACATAAATTTCGATGTGGTTAAATGTGTCCTCATAGCAAGCCCTGGCTTCGTTAAGGATCAATTTATGACGTACATGATTCAGCAAGCTGTAAAGTCTGATAACAAAATTATTCTAGAAAACAAAAGTAAATTTATGTTGGTGCACGCAAGCTCAGGCTTTAAACATTCTTTAAGAGGTATAGTATTGATTTTCTTACAACTAAAAAGCAAATACCCTGCATTAACTTACCTAATTTCGTTCACAGAGGTTTTTGCGGATCCAGCAGTTGTAGCACGGATATCAGATACTAAAGCAGCTGGCGAGGTCAGAGCTTTGGAGGCATTTTATGCTATGTTACAATCTGATCCTGCCAGAGCTTTCTATGGCAAGAGACATGTGGAAAAAGCTAACGAAGCACAAGCTGTAGAAACTTTACTCATATCAGACAAACTGTTTCGGTAAGAAGCTTTTGAAAATATTTCAATAAATATTAATTGTTTCTGAGGAAGAGAATGTTTATAATGATTTTTTATAATTATTAAAGATGTCAAGACGTTGCTTTGCGCAAGGAATACGTTAGCCTAGTTGAAGGTGTCAGGGACTCGGGTGGTGACGTCAAGATATTTTCGAGTATGCACGTATCAGGGGAACGTAAGTGAAATATTCTTCAATGGATAGCAAATGCCAATATTAGTGAGTAATAACTGTACTCTTTTTAGAATTGGATCAACTCACTGGGGTAGCAGCTCTCCTACGGTTTCCTATGCCAGAACTGGAGGACGAGAGCGATGGTAGCCAGTCAGATTCGGAGCAAGAGGATTAAATTAACTCGTGATGATCCAGGGAATTGCAATCACATATTGTTGTGCTGTGCGCAATCAAAACTGTTATATTAATAATAAACTGTGACTTATTTAAGATCAATTATCTGCCTCATTAATTATACTTGGCGTTACGCTGAATGACAATTCTTTGTTGAGAAATTTGTATTTATAGTATATAGATCCGAATTTCATTTAGTTATCATCTACGAGATCATTTTTAATTAGTATGATCTTTTGTTAATGACAGTCGATATATAACCTCTGTCGGTAAGTGCAGTGTAGCAATATATACGGTGGTTCTTTTAATGCAGGCACGTGTACGTATTGTGTCTGCCAGTAATTTGTAAGCCTTAAAAGCTTGTAATAATATTGACTTTATAAAAGTATCGACAAAATATATAAAAAATGGTTGTGATTGGGAAGAAGAAGGTACGTAATATTATACATTAGTGTTCTAATTTATTAGAATATGCTTTAGAAGTAAGATGTTAGGTTGCTAGGTTAAGCAGCAGCAATGCTTATATTTTGAGCAGTTTTAATGATCATATGGATTTTAATTTGAAATAATATGTAATGAGGATTATGCATTATGTGTTAAATTACTCTTACAGTACCAGTCGGGTGAGGGGGCCCAATTTATGAGCCGAAAAGCAGCGATGAAGAAGTTACAACTGTCTCTGAAGCAGTTTCGTAAACTTTGTATCTTGAAAGGAATATATCCACGTGAACCCCGTAATCGTAAACGTGCACAGCAGGGTCATACTGGTATTAAAACATTATATCACAAAAAGGACATACAATTCTTAATGCACGAACCAATAATATGGAAGATGCGAGAGTATAAGGTAGTAGCTATGCCTTATCGTTGATGGTATAATATCAAATAGAGATTCTATAAGTTGTGAATTAGATTGTAATCTGAGTTTGGTGGAATTTCAGATTTTCGGTAAAAAAGTAAGCAAGGCCAAAGCCTTACGTGACTTTGGAGCCCTGAGGCGATATCTCCAGAATCATCCAACATTAAAACTTGACCACATTGTGAAAGAACGCTACCCCACATTTATTGACGCCTTGCGAGACTTGGATGATTGTCTTACCCTCTGCTTCTTATTTAGTACCTTTCCATCTATGAAATATGTACCCAGGGATCAGACTATTTTATGTAGAAGATTAACAGTCGAGTTTCTACATGCTGTTATAGCTGCTAAAGCCCTTCGTAAAGTATTTGTTTCGATCAAAGGATATTATTATCAAGCTGATATAAAAGGACAAACTGTCACATGGATAGTTCCCCATCACTTTTGTTTCGAACCACAGTCAAAGTTAGAAGTTGACTTCCGTATCATGTCGACGTTCGTAGAATTTTACGTCACTATGCTGGGTTTTGTCAACTTCCGCTTATATCATTCACTTAACTTGCATTATCCACCAAAATTCACCAATGCAGGTAAATATACTGAACGATATAATTGCGTTCACTTAATAGGGAGTCAATAATTTTTATCCTAATATTTTTATAGGGACCACTGATAAATCATTGGTAGATGAAGAAGCTTATGTATCCGAAAGAATCGGTGCTCTAAATACACCATTGGCTAGTTTAAATGCAACTACAGAAAGTCTCGAGGAAGAAGTGGACATAGATAATTTCTCAAATGTAATTATGCAATATAAAATCATAGCGTAACCTTGTTCTTCTATAAGAATCAAATTCTAATTCTCTTTCTCTTCAGGAAACCGATCCGTCTCAGTTGGAAGCTGCAAAATTGGAAGTGATAAAAATAAAGAAGTTAAAGACCCTCTTCAAGGGTCTGAAATTCTTTATTAACAGAGAAGTTCCGAGAGAACCTCTTGTTTTTGTACTACGCTCCTTTGGCGGTGAAGTGTCCTGGGACAAATTGCTCTTCGTAGGAGCTACGTTTGATGAGAATGATGAGTCTATTACTCATCATATCGTAGACAGACCAAGTATGGATAAACAATTTATCTCGAGGTATGTATTTAATTAATTAGCGAATTTTCTTTTACTTTTTCTATTCTTATTTTCTTTACTTTACACGTGCAGATACTATGTTCAGCCACAATGGGTATTTGATTCAGTAAATGCTAGGGAATTGTTACCCGTGGAGAAGTACCTTATGGGTTGCATTTTACCGCCGCATTTGTCTCCGTTCACGGACAGTCAACGAGATCAAACTTACATTCCACCAGAAGAGCGTGTCCTTATGGATTCCGAGTACAGGCTAAAAGACGGCAAGTTTCTTAACAGTCCACTTGTAATTACTGTACTAATTACGGCTGTACTAAACAATCTTATAATTGTATTTACAGCGGAAAACGATTCCGAGGAAGCGTCTGAGGAAGAGCAATCCATTGACGAGGATAAGGATAATAAAGAATCTGACGAGGATGTAGACGAGATTAGCGACCCTGAGGAAGACCTGGACGAAGTGGAAGAAATCGATGAAGCTGACGCTGAGAAAGATCAGAAACGCTTGGAAAAGGTAATGCGATTGATACTAAAGAATAGAACTTTTTAAAAATAAGTAATAATTTAGAGATAAATAATTAACACTTATTACTGATCTTTCTATTTATAGAAAAAACAAATGAAAGTCAAGGCGGGTCAAGTGACAAAGGAAGATCCTTGGGAAAAGGAGAGAAGGGAGAAGCAAGAATATCGACTTCGTGAGAAGATGATTAAGAAGAAGCATAGAAATCTATACAAGAGTATGATGAAGGGTCGCGAAGAAAGAGCCAAGGAAATTTGGCTGTTGAGGAAGAAGAGAAGAATCCACGACGAGACGGAAAAGGAAAAGCGAAAGGAAGCACGAAAATTGAAGAAAAGTAAAGCCACGGATTAAGAAATTTATGAAGTATCAAACATGAAATTGATATCTATACTGTGTCCTTGCAGTTCTCAAAAATATGTCACTGGTATGTCCTTCGTGAATCGCTATACGAAAAATAATTTAACTGATCATACATATATATCTTTACACCTGTTCGATATTTGCAATGTGTGATTATGATTTGTTGACAATAAAATACACGTCGATACGACATTTCGTCCTTGAAGAATGACTCATGGTGGTGCTGTTTACTTTCTAGAATTGTGCTACGACCCTCTATACCTATATATATTTTGTGCTATAATTTTTTTCTGTTGCAACAAGCAATAAAATCCAAAAATACAATTCTCAAATCAAATGTCCGATGAAGTTTTCTTACAAAACCCCCATTTTGGAAAACCCGTATAAGTATCAAAACTAAAAGGCACAATACTCATTGAATCGTCTAATTATACCATAAACTTTCTTCACTGTTCTTTTCTCATGTGGACAGGGTCAGTCACATGGTCACTCTCGCGTTCGAAATGGTTACAGTTATGTATAATGGCGTGAAGTCTGATTTCCAGTCCTCCCACCGGAAGCCCACGCTCGCTTGGTCTCTTGTCGAACCCGGTCTTTGCTTTTCCACCGAAGGACTTCGAAGGCCAGACGACCTACGCATCCTGGCCCACGCGAATCATACGCGCCCGTTTCCTTCATCAGCCATCTTTGTCAGACTCCCTCTGATATTTCTGTTCTCAGAAGAAATTTCACATTTTACGACTACACCGGGTGGTACGAATATATTTCATGCTAGACCACTCGCAGGATCTTCACCATCCGGATAGTTCATGGATGGTGAGACACCATGAGCAATCTTACGTGATTACATACCATTATTCGTTAACTCAGCCATAAATTTTCGTTAATTAAAATCTTATCGAATCAGTACAAAATCCAGGAACCATCAGCTTCCTCAGACACACCAGTCTGGTATTAGAAATAACATAACCTCAAGATTTTCACACGGTCCATTGTTTCTAATAGACTCTCAGCCACAGACTTCTATATACTAGAAGTCTGTGCTCTCAGCTCTGTACGCTCCTCTAAACAAGTTCCTGATTTCCAAGGACAGTCATTAGGATACTAATAAAAGTTTAGTGTTAATTATAAAGATTATTATCCCGCTCCTACATAGGAGGATTTGCTCATCGTTGCCAATATCAAACTCTTCGTCATAAGTGGAATGCATTCGTCGAGCATATTTATAGAACTACATTTTTGCTGAAAAACTCTTTCTTTTTTATCTCGACGTCTACGTGGCCCGTTCGCTCACCAGGAATGCAGCTGAATACTCGCACGTTCCACCTGAAGATTCTTGCCAAACAATTCTTCCCATGCACGCCAATATTTATTTCTTAAATCTTTCCATATCATTTAGGACCATCCATTTTAATATTCCTAAGTAACTCCATTAAAGATTTTCTAGTATATCTGCATCAGCATCTTCACATAAACTTCCTTCAAGCAGCCATTGTTATACAGCTTTCACATATGATTTGTCTCTCAGGACTGTTGTATGGTATAACGACCCGACGACAATTTTTATAATAGCGTTGCGGTACTGCTTACGGATCCGGCGTTACGCGAGGATCGTAAAGAGAGCAATGCAGATTTTTCAAGTTTTCCTACGCAAAAGCCATAACGGTACAACAACGTTTTGCCATGAAATTTAATAATTATTTTACCGAAGTTCATTGCCGTTTATAGTTATTACTTTCATCGATTGTTACAATACAGATTTTCTCCAGAGATCATAACTGTACCACGTTCGCTCTACGATGGCTGTTTTTATATTCTGTACTTTGATATCGCTTAGAATTTTTAATTCTAATATAAAAACATTGTAGGTAGCATCGAAAATCCTTTTCTTTTTGCATGGGTGTAAGCGTCGTACAGTTATGGCGTATAAATTCTCATGACACAGGAAATCATACGTAGCCCACACCCTAACAGACAAGGTCATACATTTCGATTGTACCATTGTTATTAATGCTGTTACCAAGAGCGTGGTAATTCGTTGAATTTGTAAATCTTGATAGCAGAAGGGGAAGTACGTTTACTTTGCCACATCCATACTTGTAGCACAGCTTCATTTGGTGTCATCAATATTGCGTAATTATCCAATAAGTCAGTTTAGAATGAGTAATACTGCAAGCGTAATCTTCAGAATCCGTGTTAAACGACGTTAATACAGTCATTGAATGATTACAGAATATTCATCGAACGATTCGTATAATAAATATAAAAAGAATGCGTGGGCGAAGAAATATCCTCATTTCGCAATTTCAATACTAAAGATTATTTGGTAGCTAAATGATTTTGCCGCTCGTTATGAACGTCTCCTTATACTGTCAACTCATTAATATACTTTCTTCTGACTAACCATATCATTTCTATTCATAAGTTTCATCCAATTAGTATCCAAATAAAATGGTGAAACTGGTCATTTTCATTTCCTCTTGATATTTGCAGTGCTAATCATCATTGAGTTGCAGGCTGTGCCATTTACTGAGCTAACTGGTAAAGAGAACCTAAAGGTGAGAGGGTTTGTCATGGTGTATGTGAACGTAGACGTATTCATGGATGGAAATATATATGTATATATATAGTGGCTTACGTCATCCTGGTCATTCCTGTTCCAGCCCATCTCAGACTATCATCCTTACACCAGTTGACCTTAGTAATGAATAGGACCAATTGCATCCTCAGATCCCTTTGATAGTTAGAAAGAAAAATCATTAGGAAGTCATCAGGTTGATTAGCTTTGACTACTGTATCGGCTGATTTCAGATTAGTATTTGAATGACGATTCTGGAATGTAACAATGACTGTAATGATATAAGATATAACTTGATAATGTATAAATGATTGTTTATCTTATTCATCTTGCATGCTAAGACATACCGGGCTTATAAATAATGAAGAGGGTTTGTGAGGATGTTGAGAAGTGCGATAGTTTGCCGTATTATTCCTGCAGACGTAGAAGCGGCGCCACTGTACCAGGATGAAGTCAGGGCCATCGTGGGCTATTAGGATGCCTCTTGGAAATCCTTTTCGTTTGAGAATGTAAAGTTGTAAAAATAAGAAGGACCAGCTTAGATTGCGATGGCGTTTAACGTGTGGGCAGCTGAAGTATAGGACTGCCCACGTGGAAGACCATAATCTTAGCGACGTGAAATATCAAGGCTCTATTAAAAAAATATATCGTCTCTCTTTCTAGAATGAAAGACGATCAATTTTCTGGAGAAAGTTGACAGTTTTGTTTAATTTCAAAATTATTAAAACATTATGAAAATTCATGCTACTCGACAGCTGCACAATATCGTCTTTCTTTCTTAAAAATTATTTGATAAACAGTGTACAAGAAAATCGAAAGTTAAGATATTCTGAGTCATATCAAAAGATATTTTTTTTTAATCTGCTGATTCACTGAGGGATGCTATTGGCTTGTTCATGAATTTATTAAATATTTGCTTACGTGTAGACTACGTGTAGGTTTTTATCTATCGTTAGTACGATCAGTTGGCATTTTTACGGCTACACTCCTTTCCGAAGAGTGGGAAGATCGTCAAGGAAGAGAGAAGACAGAACGTAGGTGCTTATTAGTCGTCTAGTTATTAGCGCAGTATAATAATAATAAATAAATAAAGAAGAAGGATAACGGTTACTTTTTTTACAGGAATTATGGGTGCAATTAGAATTCTGAATAAACTATTTTAACCGTCGTTTCTTTGTAAAATACCCGCCTTAAAATACACAACAGTTTTTGTTATAGCACTATGGCATTTTATACCTATTATACAAAAGACAGTTGATCTTCTGCCTTGCTGTAAAAACGACACGCAGTCTCTTAATGATTTTTTTAGAATTAATCAACGTTATAAAAAAATTTTAATCCTTAAAAGTTAGCACGAAGATAGTCCAGCTTGAATCTTTCTAAGAGCTTTGTAAAAAATAAAATTTACAGTCTCTACTTCAATCATCGTACCATGAGTGACTGCCCGATCATGATCGATTAGGATTACAGTTTTTGAACCGTCTTGATCCTGTGTGCCAGTAGCGTAGGTGTCACGGATCTTGCCAACTGCCATACAAGGTGCTGCCTAAAAGAAAAAATGACTCTGTAACTATTTTCTATGCCGATTGCACTATGACATATTAGCGCTTTGTCAATTTAATAATACCTCATTTTGTTCTCACCCGGATTACTCTTAGGATGAACTCAACTGTAGATGTACATACAAGGTGTTTCAGTACTTCTCATTGTTTCAGTCGATCAATGAAATGAATGGCAGGTGTCACACATCACCTAGAAAAGTTTAAATGTATTAATGAATACCCGCATTATTACAAAACACGTCGTACATAAAATTATGGATTTTAAAATGATAATTCAATGTATCAAGGTCATCGATTAACTTGACAGAGAATAAGCTTAGCGTGTTACTGACATGAAAAAATACTGAGACAGACAAAATTAAATTGAGGAAACAGATATTAAGTGAAATACTGTAAATAAAAAATGTACGGTGAAAACGTGTTCACCACAGCGAGATTTACGATTTAATTTTAAAGGCAGGACGTTGCATAAGCGTACGCATAGATTTTATGCAGCGACATAAGCCTTGACCAGAAGCTGCAATTACTCTTTGATAGAAATACACCATTATTACTAAATGATTCCTGTACGCGCCAATATTTATCAGCAATTGAATTATGTATAATGAAGAGATATAATTATTTATTTCTATATCCAACCAATGGGAATCAGTGAATAAGTCATTTACGCTTATAGCTTTTTTTCAGTAACACCCTACTAGGAAACGATGATTCAAATGCACTGTACATCGTTCCATTAACATGCTGTACTAAAGATGGTGCGCAAAACGAATCTGTTCATTGGTTACAAGTATATTTGTCGTTAACGAATAATTTTAATACGTTGCTGGGAATAATGTGTTTACTGTACGATAAGCCACCTTGGCCTTCTCATCCGGTTCTTTTGTACCAGTACGTGTTGTACAATTAGAATAAATATGTGATAAGTAAAGATACGAATACGTAATCGTTGATTATATTGAGAATGGATTGATGGAGTATAGTCAATACACGTAAGAACAATAATCAATGATTGGTTTAGTTGTAAAGTTGTACTGTAGTTACAGCATATGCGGAATATCATAATTTGTCAGTCAATTTACGTATTTAAACATTATTTAAGCAATTATAATGGTCAGGATATTATTTTTAAATATTTTCCGCCACTCCTTGCTACAGGAAGTGACCTACGGCGTACGCGGAAGAATTCAGTAGTGGCTGGCTGAGCCGGATAATAAACAGAAGAAGAAGAAGAAGAAGAAGAAGAAGAAGTCACTGAAGATTATGAGAGAAATAAGTGGAGGAAGGAAGAGAAAAAAAAAATTGAAAAAGAACTTCCAGTGTGACGTTCTTTGTGAAACTGTCTGGAAATTGCTCGCACAAATGATAACTACAGGTAGGAAATATATTATTATTCCTTTTATTTCTCTCATTTTCTTCCTTCTCTTTTATTTTCAAAAAATTCAACCCACCACCAGTCACTAAACTGTCTTATTTGTGCACAGAATAATCAGACCGGAAGCTGATTACCCATGCTTGATTGTAATAGCATAGAATTTGACTGTCACCATCCTGCAGATTCGTCTTGGGCTCGTTGGTATCAATCGTTGGCGTCGATTACTAAAAGAAGGAGCCATCCGCCTCCGTAGTTGGTCTGGCGGATGACGCATCCACGAAAAGAATACCAAATGAACTTGCTGACCCGTCCGATCGTTCGACTGTCTGCAGCTCGCCGAAGAGTCTCCAATATTCTAACTGCACTGTACTGGAAGATACTGGTACCATCTTCCACAGAATCATTTAGAAGATTCCTGTAGCATCTTCATCCTTGTTCAATGCAGTAGCGTGAATGCTGCAAGCATACAATATAGATCTGAATAAAATTGTGAGAGAATCTAATGAAGATTATTTATATTTTATAGAAAAATCATACATGGTCCATCTTTCTGATATATACTGGAGCAAAGTATGTAGTACAGTAAAAACTTTCTTTCTGGCTTGATATTGTTTCCAAGCATTGAGCTCACCGAATCGACTCTAGACTCCAGAGCGCAGTCTAGTCTCTTGCGGATGGTAGCAGCTACATACACCTACTATAGGAGGTGTAGTGTCTTGGAGTGAGGTGGGACAAAGAGAGTGTAAGGTTTAGATAGGAAAGAGAGAAAGGATAGAGGAGAAAGAGAGAGTCGGAGTCGGAGAGTAGGATAGAGATAGATGGGAATGGAAAGGCTAGAGGAGGACGGAAGCCTTGGAAAGAGAGAAAAAGGCTGAGAGTCCAGAAGAGAGGGACTTTCAGCCAATGAGATACCAGGGTCGCAATGACGTCGTCTTGTCTCCCGTCGAAGTCTTTCCAAAAGTTGTCTCAGGGTGCCAGTTCGTCCGCGGTCTCCCGTCTGGACGAAGAGATCGTTTTCGTGAGTGAAACTGAATCAAGCCAGGATTGGCCGGTGGATACACAGTAGGATTAAGGTGGAAGGAGGCTGCGATCAGCCATGGGGACGGGTAAGTCTTCAGTCTTGAGTCTTGATTACTGATTCTTGACTCTTGAAATATTTCTATGATCGGCTCCAGTTCCTTCCTTATGTTCTTGTTCTCCTTTAGGATTTGGATGAATTTATTAATTTTACTATGTATTTATTATGTTGAATTTGTTGCCTTGTCATTTTTGGTTTTAAATTTTCAAATTTGCTGGGTCGACAACCGAGGAAACTTTGGCCGAAACATGTTTTATTTATGGGAACACAGTCTGGAGAATTCTTTCTCTTTCTTGGCTGATCCAAGATCAATATTTGTTCTTCGCAGCATCAAAGGATCCTCTTTCTGAAATTCTTAGAAAAATTATCCTTTGGCTTTTTCTCTTATGTTTCACGACGCGTTAATATTTCTTTAGGTTGAAGAAGGTCCATCTGAAAAATTGAGATCTGTTTGAATTTCGTGGGTTTCAGTATTTGTATTTGGTCAAGACTATTTTTTCCTCTAATAAAACTACTTCGACATGTATATCCTGTTTGTGACTAAAATTCTAGTTTGAATTTCTTCTCATAAAATTGAGCACAAACTCAAATAAAAAATTCGTTCGACTGGTATAGTAATAATTGATCAGCTGCAATTCCAGCATAGAAATTTAACGTCTTTAGAAAGTGTAATAAAAAATGCATATGAATATTTTATAAACAAAATATAGCAGTCATCCCACGAAACATAATTCTTATTCAGACACATAAAATAAAAATACAATAAATACTTTTTTAGAAATTGCTAGGAGCCGATCGAGAATACTAACCAAACCTACTCACGCTTTATGCAGATAATAAAAATGAAAAATTAAAAAAAAAAGCCTAAAACGAAGTGAGAAATTAATTTTTGTGATAAGATAAAAACAGTGCAGTGCCCTCGGGAACACTCAATCGCTAATAACGTGTTAATTAATTCATAATTTTCAAACTAGCGAGTGCAGTCTTTCTTTAAAACGCTTTTTTTAATTAATAAAAAGTAAAAAAAAATTCACGAACGACTTCGAAAGCGGATTTTGTGAGTGTTCGCGAGTGAGTGAAAAGTTTGAGCGACTTTGTCAAGGATACTCGGCCGGCCGACTACGGAGAGATCCTTTGAATACGTATTGCGGACTGCAATGCAACGATCCTGCTCGAGGTAACGCAAGTACCTATTTTTAAAAGCGATTCGTCGGCACGCGAAACAATCGAATCGTCATTGCGTCATTAATTCACCTGCACACTTAAAGACGATTGATTACAAAAAAAAAAGAGACGCTAAACATCACTTTGGCAAAGCAATGCTTGAATTTAAGATTAAACATTTTTGTCAAAAACAGCTATCAGACAGGACATTTGCTTACGACTCAAAAACGTGTTGTTAATTGCAAAATGTCAGAGGACGTGCACCACACTTTAAAAGAGAGCGTCCATGATCTTTCGCGCGAAAGTTAATCTCATCCATAGAAGGTTACAGATTGACAACTATAGATACGTTCGATATGTTACTGAGTGAAGCTTAAGAAAAAATATTTATATACATGAGATCATCGCGGGCGTCACGCTGACGATTGTCTGTAATGATAATCCTGAAAATCAGTGCAGACGCATAGGTTCAGCGGTTAACTAGGCGCACGCGCGACTACTAGAACGAATGTGTGTAATAAATAATAAAGCATTTAATCTCCAGGACTTTCATTACGGAAGATACACACTAATTAATTGCTTCGAATTTAAATGTAATTATGAAGTAGTTATAAAAACTAAAATATCTCCACGTATTACAGTTCCCTCCAGATGATTCTCTTCACGCTGATAAGTAGTTTCGAAAAGTTAGTCATTTCTCATTCATTTGATATACGATAATCTTAGTGCAAGGTCGTGATGTCACAACCATCCACAACGGAGCAATGGCAATAGAATGAAGTGTGGGATTCTCGTACAGTAACACGTGTTTTTACCAGGTAGAAAATTCAATACTTGACATAAGATCGTTTGATCTTCCGTAAGTCCTTGGAATCATCTAATTTTATCCTTGTGCCTAATGGCTGCTTTTATCGATTATCATTTGTACTATGTATATGTATAATCATGCTGTTTTCGGTTGACATTGTCAATAGATATTCTCAGGCTCGTTACATCATGCTAATAATTATAGGCAAGGGACTACACGTGAATCATTGAGAAAATTCGTTAGCTCATTTTGAGTCACCGTCGAGTTTGTATCTCAAAAATAAAATTGACATTCCACACGTAGAGGCGCAAACATGTCTCGTTAACGTATCCCGTTTCGCAGTATCTTTTCAGGATCCATGTAACTGTATAGTCGATATGCAAACGCTGTAACATGATCCATAATCGTTTACGTCACGGATGTATTACTGAGAATCGGTTGCAAGGCGAGAGACAAGGCTGCACAATTTTTGTTGTATTTTTCTAACGTAAGTTTCTTCTGTCTATTATAACAATAATTAGAACAGTTAAAATAATTGCAACGAACCATTGAAGAATATCAGAAGGATGCACTTGATGCATTCATCTGCATTGCATTGTTTTGAATCACTATTATCATTTGAGAATGTGATGTCAGTAGCCTCTTAGTCATTCAGGGGCATTGATCATCATCAATTTTACTACCTGAGTAAGCTTTAGCGTTACTATCCAGCACGACTGCCAAAAAAAAGCAATTGGTTCATTCATCAGGAGCTGTAGAAGATCACGAGATCATTTGGCAAGCAGAAATATTTTTTCAATGGTTCACAGTTACATTCCTAAGAGTACAAGCTCGTTATGGTCAGTACTATTGCAGATTCCATTTCTCATGCTGACGTTACTTTCATACAAAATTCAATGAGAATTAGAGAAACGTAAAATAGCCAGAATCTCACAGTAGTACAAATCGTGGGAGACAGGTAAAATATGTCTAGTCCAGCAGTCTACAAAACTTTACAGTATCCTAACTTAAAAGGAACTGAGGTCACCGATAAGAATTACTCAGCATCTTTCAATATAAAAATCGAATGAGACAGCAGTTGCAGGTAGTTGATACGTTACATAAAGCTAATAAAAAATATAGCAAAGATATTAGAAGGCGCAGAGGAAAGGACAATCGACCAGAATATAGATAGAGCGATGATTAAGAGACTGATATCGAGTGGACCGGTATATCTGCTATAGAGGTGTATACTATATATAATATAGTATATATAGTGTATACTACCATTATATAGATATAGATATAATGTATGTCCAGCAAGCAATGCGAAAGTGCTCAGGCGCGGCGATCGTCCATTGCCGATTATAGGCATCCTCGACCAACACTCTTGGGTTTCCTCCCTCCTATACTCTTTGACTCCCTTACTCTCTAGATTCATTCCTCTCCTCCTTCTCTCTCACACTTCTTCTCTTTGCCTTTAGCTTCTTTTGACTCTTCGTATTCCGTGACCCATCTAGTACCTGTAGATATATGCGTGTCCACTGTACTATAGTATATCTTTTGCATCCTACGGCGTTCTCCAGTACTCGAATGGTGTCCATAATGCAACGACCTATCCTGGACTCTCAAGACTTCTCACTACGGGACTCTCCTCTTGCTATTGAGTACTGGACGCTCTCTTCAGGACCTCGTCCTCACTCTCTCCTTCCCTCTTGAAGCACGCGGTATCCAACGTTTTATTTGCGGTTCGGTGCCCGACCTCTACCGCGACCAACGTGTAAGCGCCATTGCCCGTCCTCTTCGTCGAGTTTATCTTCTCTTTATTCTTCGATTTTACCTTGTTCCTTTTCTTCTGCCTCTTCGTAGCCGCCAGCTCGTTCTACGAGTCAAAGACCGATCTCAAGGAGGTCACTTATTTTCAGGTTACTCTTTGTTTCTGGGAGTAAATTATACGTCACCTATTCCCGGTTATCACGGTACCTATTAGATCGATTGCAACGATCTTAAATACTACCGTTATTAAATCTGATGTTAATAATTTTTTCTTTTTGTTTTTTTTTTTTCTTTGCCTTTCTTCAAACACGATTCTTCTTGTCTGGAATCGTGCAACGTCCTTGACCACGACCTTTCGTCCGCCTTAAGAAAAGCATTGAACGTGCTTTAAAGAATTTTCTGACTCTCATTTTCAATCTACAAGCAATCGCCTGAGATATCTAAAGGTTTTTCGAAATTTTATAATATTGTATTACCTTGATCAAACTAGTTTGTAAGTACTCTTCTCTGATCTCTCGGAGCAGCTTGGTTTGTGGTAAAGATTGAAGCCAATCAGCCAGAGGCTGTTTTGCCTCTTGGTCAGTCTCTTCTCCCAGTATCCAAAAGGACCTGTTCCGTTCCAACGATCCTCTGAATGCAACTTGCTCGGCAGCTATTTCTTCCGAGGTGTATCTCAAGGCGTTCACTATATCGCGTGGGTTGGAAAGATATCACGTAGCTGCCTTCTTCAAGTTTCTTCTCGTTGCATTCACAGACAAAGATATACTATAGATCGGTTCCGTTTCCTTTTTAAGAATGCGATGCGTACGGATGACCTTAACGCGGTCCATTTATGTCAATCTTCCAGTTGCGCACCACTGAACATAGATATTTTTAATTGTTATATTCTGTGGGAGTCATTGCAGTTGTAAGTGCAATGATCAGATACGCATAGTTATAACTATATTGGTACAGGCTCACCTAGATAGTAATACGTAACTGCATAGATGCATGTGGGTTGACGATGACGATGCCATAGTTTTAAAAGGAAATGTCACTCAGATTTTCAAGACTGTCTACAACGTTGTCATTCCACTCATGTAGTATTATATATTTACAATAACTTCTCAGCATAAAGCCTGAAAAACAAAGTTAATGTTTTTAAACTCTGTAAAGAGGCTGGACTCTGACTGGTCCAAATATAGTTTAAATATTTTTTTTAACGATTAAACTGGCCAGCTGCTTTATTGGAGATTACCTCAAATTCTTGACAAATAAAGCGCAGTACACATTGTCCTAATTCTTAAGATATTATACTGTAGACTTTTACGTCCTGCTGGTATCGAGTCTCGAGCGAGCTAAAAAGAAAGTTCGATTTGCCAATTCCGTCAGGCAATGCTCCTTATACGGTTCAGTATATACTGCGTATATCAGCACATATGTTACAGTATATAAAACGCGAAAAAAGAGAGATTCTCTTTCCCTCTTGCAAATTTGACAATATTTTTCGTAGCCAATAAACTACTGTTATTTTAATTAAGAAATTTCCATAAAGGCTATAGATATTTGCAATTTATTGCAATTATTAAAACACCGATGAATCTGTTCTCTATAAAATCAATTGAGTCTAACCTGTTATTTAAATATAAATTAGATACAAGTATCCAGCTATCAGGATATTATCACTATGTATGAATAACACAATATACAGGCAATTTGTACCAAAATAAGACTGTATAATGACGTAACATCGAAACAATTCATTATATCATATGTTCCAAAGATCAAGGATCTAACGAAGATGCACAATGATTCTTCAGATCTATCATAACACGTACTGTAAGCTCAGTTAACGTTCTAACGATTCTAACGAACAATAGAAAACGGCAGGCATTACTTAAGTGTTATTACAGGTAATTTACCGTTTTACACGATTGAGCACTACGTAAAGTGTTTTCTGAATTCACTAGTAATAATCGCAATGCTACCTTACAGATAGTAAATAAATACAGACTCAATTCTTCGGATATTTCTCAAACGTTAATTACGCTTTGAACGTGTATAAGAATTGCGGGTTTTAACAGTTACGTAGGTGTCCTGACTGGACGGACTTGGTCGCTCAGCGAATCCTTAACTGGAGACTCCTACGTGGAGACCGGTCGACGGAGAGTTCAATGCTTGCAACAGCTAACGTGTTCATGTAGCGGCATACGCCATTACCACTACTGCTTTTCCTTTCATGTATATCTGTTACGTATGAGTGTCCTGTATACAGTCTATATACTTATAAGTACAGAAAAGTATTGGTCATGGATTCCATATGAATTTGTAATGATCAATTTCACGACAGTTTCAAGAAGGTAGGTTTGGTCGGTTTTGCATAGCTGTTAATAATTGAGTTGATATAATCAGGGGAATCGTCTTTAAAAATATCCTTCTCTTTTTTATCCTTCGCACTCGAAGAGGCTGCAGATTCAGAAGGTAGTCTGACTCATCGAAAAGTCCCAGTTTCTCATATCTTGTAATTCTGGCTATCCAATTTCTTCAGATTTTAATTTCAATTGCTGCGAAAGGATAACTTGTTACTTCTGTGTCATATTATTGAATTAATATTAATAATTGAATATGGTTAATTTAAAAGCAATTATCATCACCTTTGTAATTAGGTGTAACAATTCCATGAGGTCATCTCCTCACTCGTGAGAGCAATAAAGAATCCAAGTGATAAAGATCCACAGGATCATAGTCCATGATTATTAACTGGGAGAATGTTGTGGGCAATTAAAAATCATCCTCGAAACGATTCACACGATATTTCTGAAGCTATTACCTATATTGCAACTGCAGCTGCAATTGGATACGTGTTTAGAGGCACGTATGTACTTTCCAAGGTTTAATAAGAGAATTTATTAATAAATCATAGTCACTTTTTTTATTTGCCTATAAAGAGCAATCTGTTCGTCGACAAAAGGAAACTTAAAATATAAAACGTTATAACTCTTGGATGAGATAGGTTCGATAATGACTTTGCTTATGAGCTGTTTCATGATACTTTAACCATAATAGATCAGAAGAACTGTGATCATCAAAGGAAATTGTTTTTTTTCTTCTTGACGTCTAAAAAAAAATTACAACGAATTCTCAAACACGTCGTCTCGACTACTTACGCACGTATGTACGTATGTTTGTAGATTAACGGGATGTTCAGTGTTTTTGTCCGTTCGTCGAACATTGAGCAACACTAGAATGGTAATCTAGAGTTTTGGCAAATAGCGAATGGTTAATCATCGACCCAAGGTTGTCCGTTTTACATTAATTCGTAAGATACAATGCAAAACTGATGTTACGTCTTCAGCTGACGTAAGACACTTCCTTTGACAATGACAGCAAGAGCTTCCGTTTACCTCGAATGAAATCTTAATGATTTTTCCTTTTCCTTTCCTTTGCCCAGTTTGACATTCTTATGAGGAAGGTACTACGTTGATCCTTGGCATCGTGATCGTTTTACTGGGTCGATATTATTGTACTTTCTCGAGTAGAACAAACGCCACTTGGGCAAACAGTCGTGGGAGAAGTAGAACGATTGTGTTATGGTCGAAGGCGGCAGCCAAATGAAACCACGTGTAGATCTGCCGGTACGATTAGATAGAATGACTGCAAGGTTCTATTCTATACACTATTGAATATAAAAATAATACGAAGAGACATACCAGTGGAATATAAAATTAAAGTCTTGATATAAAATAATAAATTTCATACCTCAAACAATTTCTTAGCAGTCTGAACTGTGAGAATAAAATATAGAAATTGAAAAGATGTTGGTGGGTGGTCGTTTGGAAAAGTTAAGACTTCTCTAGTTGCCCACGCTTTTTTTTTGTAACAGAATCAGGAAAGGCTGGTGAAGATGGTTCAGGAGTATTTTAGGTGGTATCAGGCATAATCAGTCAGACAACCAATACGACTTTCGGGCAGACAAGCAGGCGTGGACTTTCACTCCTGCTAACTCCCAAACGAATTCTGTTTCGCTTCGCTCGCCGTTCTCTTATTCTTCCAGTAGGCGTCGGGTTAGGCTTCCCGCGCGAGTCAGCTAGCTATTTTACCTTGTTGATTCATGCCGGATGTTGCCTCAGGTTGCCTCTTGCTCTGTGCTCTTGCGTCTCTCTTACTTTGTCTCTCTCCTACGCTGGGGCCAGCCGATCGCCTTTGGAATACAGATTCACCAGGCTCGATGCACGTCCTTACCCGGGAAATTCTTCGTGCTGAACTTCACTTTAGTCTCCACCCAATAAAAGTTCTGTAGCCTTTAAATAATAATACAGAGTTCCCTGAGCACTGAGGCTAGACCAACATCATCTCCAAGCTATATAAGACCATCTTGAGAATTAATTGAATCCAAAACGACTAGTCACGATGATTTTCACCTCGAGAAAGAATCCTGAAAAGCATCATATATATTACATGTCCCAGACAAAATGAACTGAATAAAAATTAAATAGATTTTATACAAATTTATTATAGATGCATCACAACATAACTAACCTTTAGATACAGGTATAGCAGTGGATACACGTGAATGCTCTTCCTGCATTTATTAGTCCTTTCCATATAGTTCCTTTCTGTTAACTCCACCAGTCACTCTTTGGATTCTGGATTTAAAACATTTTCAAAATTTTTTACTATACTTCATCTTTCACTCATCTCGCACAATTATCTATATCTATCCAAATAAAAGAATATTTAATTCATAAGTAAGCCTCAATCCATATACAGAAGACATAATATGTCAAAAGACCAAGTGAATTACCCAAAGTCAGCCAGGATACCATATTAATACCTGTACGTATAGCATACATAACCTAACACCACCAGAGAGAATTTCAATGGTGAAATAATTAATTTTACGTTTGACGTGAGGCGAACTTCGTCGAGGATATTGACCCAGCTCCCTCCGGTACACGAGAACTAGTAAGAGAGAAGGCGCCGCTCTAGTGGTGCTCGTTCAACTTTGTTTCTACAGTCGAAAGAAGCAAGTGAAGGAGTATCTTAAAGATACTATAAAATGAACGCAGATTCTCCTATACTCTGGCAAATATTGTTAATATAAGATACCAGCATCGTACAGGCAACTATCCTACCTCTAATTACAAGTCTAACATTAGTGTACTAATAGTCTATAGAGACCATCGAAGGTACCACCTGTATACATATATATGCTTCAAGGTAATAACCTTGCCACATGAAATTACAGCTTATTTATACATTTTATCTTATACAGTTTTGTTATAAATTTTTTAACTTCTATCTATCCTACCCATATATTATTATACAGGTTTTGAGATTGATCTAACTTCATTCTATATTCCTCCTGGCTTTTTAAACTCAACTTGCACTTGCTTCCTTTGTGATGTAATACTCGACTCATTTTCTATAGCGCTTATTCGCCTGGTACTTTTTATTCTCTTTGCATCTGCTCCTCTGCCCGCGATACCGTTATACGAATTATGTATTCGGATCGCGAATTCTCTTGCGCATTTCCAGGTACTCCAGGTAGCTTATCTTTTTCTTGATTTTCTTCGTGAACAATCATCTATGTTGGTATGTCAATTTTCTTTATTGTAGATTCACATCTTGTTGATCTAATCAAATCATCCTTCTGGAATGCTGTAATTCTATTGAATTCCAGTGATGCTTGTGTGGCGCTTGGGTACTCGAGATCTGCTGTGCATTTTGCAATGGTAGACGGTGCTATGTGGATTAAAGAGAAAGCCTCGTTTATTTGGACCGCTAATGAATATGCATATGAATATTTATGTGTTTGCATGCGAATACCATAGATGTTGAGGTGTGTGCTTTAGGTAATAGAAGAATCCTCCTACGTACTTTACGCCTACGTTTTTTTTTTTTTCATAAAAATTTACCTTTTCTTATTTCTAACGAGGAATTTGATTAAATTATATAATAGTAAGTTTTTATGAGTGAAATATTTCTTTGATATTCGAATTAACACGTGATCTAATTATTCGAACGTTTTGCAAGAGGCATTGGAAGGTCTGTGCTTTGATTAATGAAAAATTTGTTTTAAATAGTCTAATAAGATTCGTTACAATTCTTTGACTTCGGTTGGCACAGTTAACTAGATTAGTGTAGCTCACTGAGAACACGTGTTTAACGGAATATAGATTCTCACGGTTTATTTCTAGCTATTTTGTATATCCGATGAGGAAATGTTTGTCTGCGTACTTTTTAATGTGACTAAGACGGATCTTAAAGTATATCTTATGGTGGGTTCATTCTGGGTAGACTTTCACGACATTGACTAAATGCCAGGTTGCCTTGCAAGCTTCCATAAATGATGATACTGTGGGCGACGCTGATTCGCGTGTCCTAGATGAACACGAAATAAAAATTGAAAGGATCAGTGTCGTGGGACAGGGTCGATTTAGAATAATTCGTCACGATCTAGTGATATTGATAAAGAAAAAAAAAAGCATCGATACCCGCGAGGCTCGAATTATACGTATAAATTAATTTTTAAAAAACCTGACAATGATCGGTGACATATTAACGATTTCAAATTCGTTTTCTGGGACAAATGTTATTGATAATTTTCCAAAATTTTTCACACTATGCAAATCAAATGATTATTATCTATTTGAGTTATATAGCACATTAAATGATGTCTAGATTCATTATTGAACTCGGCAATGTTTTATACTGCTATGTCGATTACTCGATATTCGAATCAATCAATACGTATCCGATACGGATAGGAATTACGTGTAGGAATTTATATAGGGTGTACTAAACGCGTTGAATAAAAAAATTTCATAGGAGACCTGACCTAGAGTTTACTGTTTTTAAACTATGAAAATAGTAATTTAATGATTAGAATAATGTCAAGATTAACGGGAGATAAGAAATTGAATTAAAAATAACATTCGTAAGGCCACAATACTAGAAACCTATCATTATAAAATTAATGGTGATGTTTTCAAAGAATATTACTTTTTTTTCTTAGTTAAGAATTGATAACTTCCTGCAATCAAACCTCCGCGAATGTCCAGCCGATTTAAGAATGACTAATCAAACGAAGCCACGTAGAAATAATTCCATGCCAAAGCCATTACGTTATAAATTAAAACCATCAGCGAAGCGTTGTAAATTTTTTTCCATGATCATCCATCATTTTCAAGCACAATGATTCCTCGACTCATTCGAATTCTCGTCATCCATCGATGATATTGTTCGACAAACTTCTTTCACAATCTATTGTCTTTCATGCGTATTAGCCGTGTTGTTTAAAACGCAAAGGACGTACTTCGTGGCATCTGCAACTGCAAAGAAAACAGAAAAAAAAAGGATGCAGTACAAATTCTAAGCTACAATAAAATAGCCTCTTGCGGCATTGCATGAATTATCTCTTACCATCTCTTATTATTTGTCGTTCCTTTTCCATCATTCAATAATCAACAATCATACGTCACTACTTGGCCTCTCGTAATCGCCCAACCTGATGTCGCTATAAGAGCCTGCAAGAGACAGACTCAACATTGTGACATCGATATGCTAATGATCTGTGTGCAAACTCTATCGGTGTCACAGCTCACCGCCAAATAAAGAAAACAGCCACGAATTCTCCTCTTTCATCTCGTTCACTAACATTTTCGCATTCCACTATTCTCGTTCCGCGACTGGAATTCCGCGCATTCCTCGCGCTGTCAATTTCTATGCGATCTTACCAGCTGACACTCAGACGCTTGGAAAAGCGTCTCGCGCTCCGTCTCGTCTCTTTCTCTTTGAATTATATGGCGCTATTATTTACCTTCGTTTGAGACACCTTTTTATCTGTACATATATATCTTCACTCATACACATACGTCATTAGTAAAGAGAGAGCGTGGAGTCTGAACACATGTGTTCTACAAGAGAAAAATGTGTGTCACACCCACGTGGCGAATAGTTGAGTTACAAAAGTTCTGTATATAGTAGCAGTATACGCATACGAAAAGACGCATGTGCAGATCTTCATCACATCTGCATGCAAATAATACAAATTTAGATGAGTGATTTAGGGCAAATCCTACAACTGAATGATCCACTCAGACACGTGGAGCAGGATTGAATTTTAGAATTTTTTTGGTACAAAATTGATTTCTTAAATTATCACTTGTGATCTACAGTACAGTCTTCATAGGTTAGTTAATGTAAGACTCATTGAGTGCGTAAGAAGATACTAAGGTATGTCTAGTGCAAAAAATGATTTAAACAATCTTCTAGATGAACGATCTCTATTAACTGTTTACATACTATATATGTATTATTTGCGGAGTTATACGTGACGTGTCTCTGTCGCAAGTGAAAGCAGCCTATCGGTTAGTTACAAGTAAAATAAAAAAGAAGACCACGTCTAGCACGAATTCCGTCACGAGTTACCACGGTTAACCTTGAATAGTTCTGCATCATTTGGAGTAAAATCGACACTCAATGGAGATTCATTATTCCAGAAAGACTCGTCCGAGACGGTACTAATTGCAGCTGCACCGAATAGCACATTCGATGAGTTCCTTTTGACGCGAGCTATTTAATCAGACTTGTCTGAGGAATTTCTTGGTTTTACGGAATTCAACTGGTGTTGCTGGTATCAAGTAGTTTTCAGTAGGAGGAAGGGAGGAGAGTATCGTCGTGCGCAAAAGTCACGCATGGTTCAAGGGGCCGTAAGACCCCTCGTGGACGGTTGCCGGTTCACAGCTGTGACTTTGTGATGTACAAAGTTGATTGGTTGGGCTGGCGAAGAACGAGATGGAGAAGGAAGAGGGACGCAGGTGCATCGTACTCGTACGCCCTCCTTTATTACGCACTTCCCTTCTTCGGTTTTTATTTTTTTTTCTCCTTTTATTATTCTCTCTCCACTTCTCTCTCTCTCTCTGATTCTCCAACCGTATTTTCCTTCCACACAGTCATCGTTAACGTCACTACTACCAACATTTACGACTACACACCTTCTTCGCCACCTTCGTCATTCTTCAGGCTGAGTAATGCTGCGACCGGCGTACTATACGCGTTCCTCTCCTTATTCTCAAAGGCAATGTTGCTCTGTTATTGAGGAATGTGATGCGATTATTTCTGTGGAGAGAAAATTATTCTTATTAGAATTATACATTGATATTGCGACGACATTCGTAATGATCAAATCGCGTAGGCAGAGATCTAGATTTCTCTCTGGGAATTTATGTAAGAAAAATTGAAATTCTTGAGAACAATAATGAAATTTTAAACCTTGGAAGATTGATACTTAAAAATAATAACAAAAGTTGTATTTTTTATTTAATAAATAATCCAAGTGGTGAAGTGTAAAAGACAGTGAAGTGCTTGTGAAACAAATAACAAGAATTGTTAAATTTAAACAATGCAGTGCCTCGATTATAAATTAAAGTAACAGATTCTTATGTTAAATAAATGAGAACGAACGTTGATAATTCAACATATAATTAAATTATAATAAAATAATAACTCAAGATGCCTGCTACTAATGGTCAATCACATTTTTGCCTGGTGGATCTCATCTTGGATCTTTACGTATAAAGTTTCAGTTAATCATTTTTATGTATTTCACTTACAGCAAAGATGAAACATCTTTTGCCGTTGGTGGTATGGATACTACTATCTTCGTATCCAGTAAGTGTTTATCAAAAATTTAAGACATTTACGAATTTCTTTCATGTTTGTACATAAATCGAGCTCGTCCGACTGATCCAAATTTTACAAAAACCATTCGCTCCTTTCTAGGCCGAATCTCTCAATGGAATCGGACACGGAATAAGAAGAGAAGTGTTCTTTCTGAATCTGGAGGACGGTTATTTCGGATGCCAGGTCAACGAGTCAACCGATGTTTTACAATTACTGGAACTTTCAAAAATTTGCGACGGACATACAGACTGTTTTCAGGGCACGGATGAACAACGAGACAGGCTCAAGTGCACTGGTAAGTTTAAAAAAAAATTCAAAAACAATATCATTAGCGTATAAAAATGATCACAGGAGCCACTAATTGCGACTAAACCAAGACGCTTCCGGTTAGTTTTTTTACCGTTAGGATCACCTATTTGACTACATATCCGCACTATACTCTGAAGTATATATACACATATATATTGTAAACTTCTCAGTCAAAATTTGCACATACTGTACCACTTATATTCTTTGGGTACCATGACTCAGGTCGAAATAGAAAAAAAAATGATTGACTCGTTGATTTCATCGACTAGATCCGTGAAAGTTTAATTCTTGTGTAACAGCTGGTTCATGGTTAACACATGTACTTCTGTAAAGATGACTATGTAACGCATGTGCTTGAATTTTAGACGACTGTACAAAAGAAGATGGAACCAAGTGTCAGAATGGCGTTTGCCTTGACTCCGTCTGTCATTGCAACGACGGATTCGGAGGTTGTAACTGTCAAGTTCCAGGTACGAATAACCTTTCCGCAGTTAACATCTCACAAGTACCGGCTGTTAACCGGCGCTTTGAGAAAATCATAGTAACCAAGTTGATTGTCATGTAATAATGCCTTTATACTTATTGACATGCTTTTCAGATGAGAACGAGTGCAAATATCGCCCTTGTGATATTTTTGCACACTGTACAAATACCCTGGGCAGTTTCCAGTGCTCCTGCTTTCCCGGTTATCGGGGCGACGGTTTCCATTGCGAAGGTACAGTTTTTTTAGTATTTAAAAATCTCTATTCAATCATGACTTGCCTATTGACTATGGATTTGTCATTAATTTCTTGTTTACCATCCCAGATATCAACGAATGCGACGATCCAGTGCTTGCTGCACGATGCGTTGAGAATGCAGAATGTTGCAACTTACCGGCAAATTTTCTCTGCAAGTGCAAGCCCGGTTATACCGGGGATGGCGAAGAGCATTGTGAGGATGTTGATGAGTGCGCGATACCTGGTGCTTGTGGGGAGAATACTCTCTGCCAGAATATCCCTGGAAATTATACATGCTCGTGTCAGCCTGGATACACGGGAGACCCGTACGAAATTGTGAGTACTTGGAAGAATTATTTATTTTGAGTACCTGATAATTTTATGGATCTGAGAGCAGAATATTCTAGAGAATATACGAGAATTTAATTTAACATTTTGCATACCTTTTTTTTTTAGTGTAGCGATTTTAATGAATGCGAATACGAAGGGGCTTGCGGTCGTGGTGCTCTTTGCGTTAATTTACCCGGAAGTCACAGGTGCGAATGTCCTGAGGGATATGAAGGCAATCCCCAGGATGGTTGCATTGATATAAATGAATGCGCTAAGAGCCCTTGTGGCCGATCTGCTCTTTGTACGAACATGGACGGCAGTTTTCGTTGTTCATGTCCCGATGGTATGGACGGTGATCCGTTGACTGGTTGTCAGGGTAAGTTTTTAATCGTAATCTAAAGTACGTAACAAAGGATTTAATATTTTTAATCAAAGTTAATCGTCTAAAACTATGAATAATTTTCAATAATGCTTGTAGCTCTAATTTTAATGATTTTTAGAAAAATAATTTTCATTAAACGTACCTATCGATGATTCGTTTCTTTAGCCGTGTTCAAGAATTTTATTACTAAGAATCTAATTATTTCTCGAACACTAACCGCTAACAGATATAAACGAATGCGAGGAGAATACGTCCTGTGGAAGCAATGCGGAATGCGTCAACACAGAAGGCAGTTTCGAGTGTCGTTGTCTACCTGGGTATCAAGAAGATTCCATCCACGGATGCATCGACGTGAACGAGTGCTCCGGCAGTAACGCCTGTGCTACTAACGCAAAGTGCATAAATGTACCAGGCTCCTTTAAATGCATATGTCCGCAAGGTTTCATTGGTCAAGGACTTACACTATGCGAAAGTCAGTTTCATTAAGAGCGTCTTTAATATAATAAAAATACTTACATATCCGATCCCAGCACTAAACTCCATCGATTAACTATTAACAGATGTGAACGAATGCGAGAAAAATCCCTGCGGAGAGAACGCCGACTGCATTGACACCATTGGCAGCTTCGTTTGTAGCTGCAAGGAAGATTACACTGGAGATCCATTCAAGGGTTGCAGTGGTCAGATTTTTAAACTAACGATTTACCACTAAGAGAATTATTAATATTTAATAATTACTGATAATACTTATTGCTAAGTTATTTTATTTTCATTAGATATCGACGAATGCACAACATATGAAAATCCATGCGGTTCAAATGCTATCTGTAAGAACGCCGTTCCTGGTTACAATTGTATCTGTCCGCCGGGTTACAGCGCCAATCCAAGCCCGGCAGTTGCTTGTGATCAGGTAAATTTGAATATCCGGTTGGTAAAACTGGAGGAATTAGTAGCATCCGGTTTTTACGGCGTCATTTATCATTTCTTCTTTGTCTAGACCGATGTGGCAACTTTGTGTAAGACAAACTTTGATTGCGTGAACAATGCTGAGTGTATCGAAGCCCAATGCTTCTGTAAGGATGGATTTAAGGCTGTTGGTGCTAAATGCGAAGATTTGGATGAGTGCACAACGAATCCTTGTGGTCCTGCTTCCGTTTGTACAAATACAAAGGGAAGTTACCATTGTGAATGTGAGACTGGCTTTGTTGGCACTCCGCCACATATTCCTTGTAAAGGTATCATTATGTGTATTATGTTTTATAATCTTTTATCTTATTTCTAGTAGTTAGGGTTTGTCTAAGAATTGAAAGTAATTTGTTTTTTTGTGATTACGTAATAGCTCCTTGTGATGAGGTCACTTGCGGCCATCATGCTTTCTGCAAGGCGGATGGACATGAAGCGTATTGTATTTGTGAAGATGGCTGGACATTTAATCCTAATGATATATCAGCAGGATGTGTTGGTAAGTTCCTTGAGAAAATGATATACTTGATTTTGATTAATGTTAATATTTTGCTGTGACTGCATGTTTATTATTTTTTTTTTATATTTTTTTTCATAAAGATATTGATGAGTGTGATACTGTAAATGGACCATCCGGTAGATGTAGCAAGAATGCTATTTGTACCAATACACCTGGTGGGTTTTCTTGTCAATGCGAACCTGGATATTCTGGAAATGCTTTTAAACAATGTATAGGTAAAGTAATAAATTGCATTAATTTTTTTATTTAGCTGGTTGGATCGATTATAATTAACAGACATAATTTTTTTTATAAATATAGATGTCGATGAATGCTCAAGACCTGGTGCATGCGGTCATGGTGCAATCTGTACAAATACTGATGGCTCCTACACCTGTACTTGTCCAGAGGAAACAATACCAGATCCAGATCCTTATATAAAATGTGTCGGAGTAGTTACTTGTAATACCGAAGGTGACTGTCCTGGAAATGCAATTTGTGATGCACAGAAACGTTGTCTGTGTCCTGAACCAAATGTTGGAAATGATTGCAGACGTAAGATTAACATAATCAAGTTGAATTTTAATATTTCTATTGCTACATTTGCTATATACTTTTTTCTTTTGTAGATCCCTGTGAAGATTTATCGTGTGGTCCCAATGCTCACTGCATGCTTCTGAACGATCAAGCAACTTGTCTATGTAGCAATGGATATAGAGGAAAACCTGGTGTGAAGGATGGATGCACTGATATTGATGAATGTTTAGTAAATCCGTGTCCTCCTGGTGCAATATGTAACAACGAGCCAGGATCTTTCTCTTGTCAATGTCCTAGCGGAACAACGGGAGATCCTTACAGCGGTGGTTGCCAAGAATCTGAACTACCTCACGTTTGCGGACCAAATACACCGTGTCCTGCTGGTGAACAATGTATCAAGGATGAATTTGTTGGCAGCAGTGTGTGCATCTGTCAACGGGGCTACACACGTGACGCAGAAAGTGGAAAATGTCGAGACATCAATGAATGCATGGAACTCCGAGAAAAACCTACCTGTGGTATCAATGCTATTTGCAAGAATCTTCCTGGCAGTTATGAATGTCAGTGTCCACCAGGATTCAATGGCAATCCATTTGCTCTGTGCGAAGGTGAGCGTCATTTTTCTCCGGATATCAAATACTCATTGTCTCTGTCACACTGTCATTATTTTAAACTATTCTTTCAGAATGCAACAGCATCGAATGTCAATGTCAACCACCTTATAAAATCGTCGATGGAAGATGTATGCTAGCTGGATGTTCCAAGGGTGAAACTTGCCCCAGTGGTGCAGAATGCATAACGATTTCTGGCGGAGTTAGTTATTGTGCTTGTCCTAAAGGATATAGAACGAAACCTGATGGTTCATGCGAGGGTCAGTAAAATACTCCAAAAGTTTTCATTTGTATAAAATACAGGCTGATTCAAATTCATATGCATGTTATCTCAATAGATATCAACGAGTGCATCGAGGGTCATCAAACCTGCGGTTATGGTGCTGAGTGTATCAACTTACCTGGTGCTCATCAATGCGTTTGCCCTCATGGCTATGGCGGCGATCCTTACAATGGTCTCTGTTCTCCCGCACAGAAAAGATGCACAAACGACCACGAGTGCAAGGCTAATGAGAAATGTGTTCAGCCTGGAGAATGTGTTTGTCCACCTCCATTCTATACAGATGCATTGGATGGCAATCTTTGCAAGAGTAAGACATTTTTAAAAATAAGCTTTCATTATTACCATTTTTGTAGAATCAGTTCAGTAGTATCAGTGTTAATTACATAATATTTTTTGTTTGCAGATCCTTGCAACAGATTCCCTTGTGGCATCAATGCTAAATGCACACCCAGTGATCCTCCCAAGTGCATGTGTGAGACAGGCTATGAAGGTGATCCCCAGCATGGTTGCATAGACATAAATGAATGTGCAAACAACCCCTGCGCCGTTGGTGCTTACTGTGTCAATAACAAGGGTGGTCACGTCTGCGAGTGTGTCAAAGGAATGCAGGGCGATCCCTACGTGTCTGGATGCACCGGTGTTGCTATTGCTAAACAGGAATGCACTTCCAATGACAATTGCGAGAACTATCTGGCATGTGTCCAGGGCAGCTGCGTCAATCCTTGCGATAACGTGCCCTGCGGTCCTAATGCTTACTGCGAACCTGACAAACATGCCGCTTGGTGCCGTTGCATTGTTGGTTTCACCGAAGGAAAGAACAATGAATGCGTTTCTCGTAAGTACTCAACAGATTGTTATTTAATCCTTTTTACTTTTTGTAAAATGAATTATATTACAACTTTTATAATATTTTTCCCAGAATGCGATGGTTTTGTCTGTGGACGTGGTGCGCAGTGTATTGTCAGCTACGACGGTCCAACTTGTAAATGTATCGAAGGTTTCATGGGAAATCCATTCCCCGGTGGACAGTGTGTTCCTGATGTATGCTCTCCGGATGTTCCTTGTGAAGAACCAAGCGTGTGCATAAGTGGCCGTTGTAAGCGGCGCTGCGAAGGTGTCGTTTGCGGAATTGGTGCCACTTGCGATCCACTTACCAACAAGTGCATGTGCAATCCTTACTTCATTGGCAATCCTGATCTACTTTGTATGCCACCAGTTCAGCCACCACATTGCGATCCAACTTGCGGAGAGAATGCACATTGCGAATACGGTCTGATCGATTCCAAATGCATCTGTAATCCTGGAACAAGTGGTAATCCTTATCACGGTTGTGGAATTCAGGAGAAGTCTGACTGTTCCAGTGCACTTTGTGGAAAGGATGCACATTGTAGTGCTGGACCAAATGCTGTCGAATGCCTTTGTCCACCTGGTTATGCTGGAAATCCTTATATCCAATGTTACGATATTAACGAATGCAACGGAAATGCATGTGGCAACAATGCAGTCTGTATCAACACAATTGGCAGTTATGACTGTCGGTGCAAGGATGGATTCTTTGGAAATCCTTTCTTAGGATGTCAGGAGCTGCATGTAGGTCCATGTACGGATCCTGCAACATGCACGTGCGGCAAGGAAGTCCCATGCCCTGTCGGATTCTCGTGTATCGATGCCAAATGCATTGACAGATGCAGCGACATCAAATGCGGTCCCAGATCCGTTTGTCAAGAAGGAATTTGTGTCTGTCCACCTGGATACAGCGGTAACGCTAATGATCTGAGTAAAGGGTGTCATCTTCAAGGTCACTGTTCGAACGACCTGGATTGCGAACAACAGCAGATATGTTTCCAAGTTGGAAAGGGTGTCCGGAAGTGCGTGGATGCATGCAGCAAACTTCAATGCGGACCAAATGCGCTTTGCGTTGCAGAGAATCACGTGTCCTCTTGCATCTGCGTAGATGGATACAGCGGCAATCCTAGCAACCTTGCAGAAGGTTGTCGACCATCTAAGGTAGCTGTCACTGCTTCCTGTACTGGTAACTCAGAGTGCGAGGATGGCTTCTTCTGCACGCTTCTGGATACTGGAGTACGTGAATGCATCGATCCATGCAACAAAGTCGCATGCGGATCTCATGAAAAGTGCGAGCCTGACGTAGTTGGACACGCAAGATGCCAGTGCATAGATGGCTATGAATGGAATCCAGTATCATCCTCCTGTGAAAAACCTTCTGTACCAGACTGTATCACTGATAACGACTGCCATACAACTGCAGCATGTCGACCGGATGCACTGGGTGTTCTCAAGTGTTCACCAATCTGCGAAAGCTTCACATGTGCCGTTAACTCTCAGTGCATTGCAGAAAATCATCGTGGCCATTGCGAATGTCTTCCTGGCTTTGGCGGAAATCCCAATGATCGTAACGGTTGTCAGACTATACGCAGGAATCAGTGCACTACTGACTCCGAGTGTCATGAAGATCACACCTGCAGATCAACTAGTGAAGGGGTACTTACCTGCCAACCAGTTTGCAATTTTGTCTCCTGTGGACCCAATGCACTTTGTGTCGTCAATAATCATGTAGCTAATTGCGAATGTCCTCCTGGACTCTATGCTGGTGATCCTAATGATAAGACTAATGGATGCCAGACAGTACCATGCGTATACAACATTGACTGTCCACCTGCTCAACTCTGCAATCGTTTAACTCATACCTGCTACGATGCATGCGATACGAACGAGTGCGGATTGAACGCTGTCTGCATTGCTGATGATCACAGAGCTATTTGCCAATGTCCACCAGGATTCCGACCAAACCCAGTAGCAGAAGTGGAATGCGTGAGCATTGAAACATGCTTCCCTAATCCTTGTCATGCCACTGCAATTTGCATTGCTGGTGCATCGGATAGTCCTGTCTGTCAATGTCCACCAAACCAGGTCGGCGACCCATATTCTACAGGATGTCAACCAGAAGGATCTTGCGTCAGCAGCAAGGATTGTCCCGTTCATTCAATCTGTCAAAATGATCGATGCATAAATCCATGTGAAAACGCATGTGGGCCTAATGCACTTTGTGAAATTATCAATGGAGAGCCAATTTGCAAATGTCTCCACAGATTTGTACCATCTTCAAAGGGCGTCCAGGACGGCTGTGTTCGTATCACAAACTACTGTAATACCGATAGTAATTGTGATGGGTTGGTTTGTCTGGATGGACAATGCAGAGCGGTTTGCAGGACGGCTACAGATTGTTCGGACGAAGAAAAATGCATAAACAACAAATGTGCAGTTCCTTGTGCATCGCACAGTCAATGCCAAGCTGATCAGACATGCGTGAACGGTGTTTGCATCTTAGGATGTCGCAGTAACAAAAATTGTCCATCGACAGAATCCTGCATTAACAACAAATGTCAAGATCCTTGCTCAAAGGAAAATGTCTGTGGACCAAACGCCATCTGCAGCTGCGTCGACCACGCGACAACCTGCACCTGTCCCCTTGGATTCCAAGGGAATCCTACACCTGAACAAGGCTGCGTTCGTGTTCCCAGTGTTTGCGAGAGCTCACGAGATTGTCCTACGCAACACACCTGCGTCTCAGGACTCTGTCAATGTCAATGCAACGATCAGAGCAACTGCGCTCAGGGTGAAAGATGCAAGAATGGATTCTGCGTCAAAATATGCTATGGAGACAGTAATTGCTTGCCTGGTGAACTTTGTTTCGATGGCAGTTGCGAGATTGGCTGCACTTCGGATGCTGGTTGTAAGACCGATGAGATATGCATTAACAACAAGTGCAGGTGCAGTCATGGATTCATTGCTGGTCCAGAAAAATGTTTGGACATCAACGAATGCGAAGAACAACCCTGTCATCCAAGTGCGGAATGTCATAATCTTCATGGCTCTTATCGGTGCATTTGTCCGCAAGGCACTGTAGGTGATCCAGTTACAACTGGTTGTCTTATACCACACCAATGCAACTTGCATTCGGATTGTCCTGATTCGCAAGCCTGTATTCAACACAATTGTTCCGACCCTTGCTCATTTGTTGACTGTGGATTAAATACTCTTTGTTCGGTCGTCGACCATACTGCCGCTTGTCAATGTCAACCTGGATTTATTGGTGATGCATCAGGATGCTTCAGAGTAGAATGTCTGTCCAACAATGACTGTCCTGGAGATAAATACTGTAACCAGGACATCAATAAATGCTCTAGTAAGTATACCACGAACGTTTCTTGTAATTAGCGTAATTTTTTAGGAACTTATACATTTAATTATCATCACTTTAGGTCCTTGCAATCAGATAAATTGTGGATACGGAAATTGCGCTGTCATTGATCACGTTGGAGTATGCAAGTGCTACCCTGGCTTTACTCTTTCTGGTGATATCTGCACAGATGTGAATGAGTGTCTGCAGAATCCTTGTCATCCAACAGCACAGTAAGTTATTTACAATCATTATGAAAAGAAAGTTAGAATTTTTATAACCAAATGCATTATTATTTTCAGCTGTCAAAACACTGAAGGTTCCTACACCTGTACTTGTCCTCATGGATTGATCGGTGATCCAATCAAGGCAGGATGCAAACAACCTGGTGACTGCTTCACAGATTCGGATTGTCCGAAATCTGCTGCCTGTATCGATAACACCTGTAAAAATCCTTGTGATGGACCTACAGTCTGTGGACAAAGTGCTGAATGCATCACGAGGGATCATGTACCTCACTGCAAATGTCCAGGACAAACTACTGGAGATCCATATGTAAGTTTAAAATTGTTTTAAATAAACTTGAACAATCTTACTGCTGAATAATTTAAATGGTGACTTATAATTTTAAAAACTAAAAATTTCTTATATACTTCCAGGTAAAGTGCACTCAACTCGAATGCAATTATCACAGCGACTGTGGTGCATCCGATGCTTGCTTCGATCACAAATGCATTGATCCTTGTTCAGTACCGAATGTATGTGGACAAGGTGCTGATTGCTCGCCACTTAATCACAGCGCTGTTTGTACGTGTCAACCTGGTGGAACAGGAGATCCAAACCTGGGCTGTACCTCGGTGCAATACTGTAAATCTGAGAACCAATGTCCAACTGGCTCTGCATGCAATGGTGGAATATGTACAGGTAAAGCTACTAGAACGATATAATATTTTTAAAGGCCTACAATTTTAGTACAGAGAACAATTGACATGATACAATTGTCTTATCGCAGCACTTTGTGGAAGCACAAGAGACTGCATAGGAGACCAACTATGCATAAATGGACTTTGCCAGCCAACCTGCAGGAGCAATTCCAGTTGCCCAGATTTCCAATTTTGTCAAAACAACATTTGCGTTCAGGAACTTCGTTGCTCGTCGGATAGCGATTGTGGTTACGATGAGAAATGCATCAAGAACACTATTGGACAAGTAAGCATATTCAATTGGAACTTATCCTTTTATTTGCACGAATAAAAATAACAATTGTCTTTACATTTTCTACAGGCTGAATGCAAAAAAGCATGTGAACTGATTCTGTGTGGCCGTAATGCGGAATGCAAATCTGACAATCACATCGCCACATGCACTTGCAAATCTGGTTTCTTCGGAGATTCATATGACGATAAGCTCGGCTGCGAACCAGTTGAATGCGAGTCAAACGATCAGTGTTCCGATGAGAAGATCTGTGATTCCTATAAATGCAGGATTGCTTGTATTATGAAGAATCCTTGCGGTGTGAATGCAGTTTGTTCGGCAGAACGTCACGTGCAGGTAAACACTAAAACATTAAAAATATTTTGTTGAACTTTGGACATTGAAATTTGTGAGAAAATAATAATACAAATATTTTGTACCTTCTAGACATGCACTTGTCAACCAGGATATACTGGTGACCCACTGCGTAGTTGTGAACTGATAGACTACTGTGCAAGCGGCCCTTGCGCACCTGGAACTACTTGTGAAAATTCTCGTGGTTCCTTCAAGTGTCACTGCCAACCTGGAACCGTAGGCGATCCTTACAACAGCGGTTGCAAAGCACCAGTCGAATGCGAACAGGATAATGACTGCCCACTTACTGCCAAATGTATAAATATTAATAATGTGCCAAAGTGTTCGGGTCAGTATTTAAAAAATTGTTTATCTTTAATGTAATAACATATGTAATGTATACTCATAAAAATTTCAACGTACATTGCAGACGTTTGTGCAAGTATACAATGTGGACCAAACGCAGAATGCATAGCTAATAATCACGCTGGCTCTTGTCAATGTCGACCGGATTACCAAGGCGATGCAAATAGTCTGAATATTGGATGCCGACCTAAGCCAATATCATGTTCATCAGCTGCCGATTGTGCCGCCAATACATATTGTTACGAAAAGATCTGCCGTCGTAAGTATTTACCAAAAAATGTCTGCATTATCGTATTACAAGTTTATATAATTCTAATCCACGTTTCATCCATTATACAGCATCTTGTCAGTCTCATGGGGAATGCAATCTATCAGATGTGTGTGTCAATGGTCAATGCTTGAATCCTTGCGACCTTAGAGCAGCCTGCGGAATAAATGCTGAATGTCGTGTAAGAACTCACATCAAACAGTGCAGTTGCCCTGCTGGTTTTACTGGAAATTCAGAAGTGGAATGCGTGCGACGTGAGTATAAAACTGTTTTTATTATTCATAATTCCCTAACTATTTTTTTTTTGTTACTCAAACTTATGTTTTCTTATTCTCACTTTAGTACCTGTATCCTGCCACGGTAATAGTGACTGCAATGAAGGAAACACCTGTAGGGATAACGTGTGTCTACCAATATGCACAGTGGACGACAATTGTGCATTCAATGAGAAGTGCATTCGTGGCAATTGCCTGTTGACATGCAGACTGGATAACGATTGCTTCCTTGGACACATTTGTCTGCACAATATGTGCACCTTTGGCTGCAGGGCTGATGAAGATTGCAATGCCAACGAAGCTTGTCTGACCAACAAGTGTATCAATCCTTGTGAAGGAACACCATGTGGTCCTAACGCAAAATGTACAGTGTCCAATCAACGTGCTACCTGCTCCTGTCCATCTGGATTTATACCCAATCCAACTGCCAGAGTTGCTTGTCTACGATCACCAGGACCAATTTGTCAGGCTAACAGGGAGTGCAGTGCTGGTACTACTTGCATTGCTGGTGCTTGTACTCCTGTCTGTTCCTCCAATGCTAATTGTCTCAGCAACGAACGCTGTGACAGTACTGGCGTCTGCAAAGCTCTGTGTAGAAGAGATGAGGATTGTCGAAGTGGTGACATTTGCGAAGGACTCGTATGCGTTGCTGGATGCAGAGCCGACATTGAGTGCCAGGATAATTATGCGTGTGTCAACAGCAAATGCATGGGTAAGATAACAAATCCAACGATTCTTTTTAATAAAGATTCTTTTTAATTCTACAACAATTCTGTTATTTCAGACGTGTGTTCGTTGCCAAACGCATGCGGTACCAATGCTGAGTGCATTGTAGTGAATCATCAGAAACAATGCACTTGTCCAATTCCATTAGTCGGCGATGCTCTTGTCGGATGTAGACAATCATTCCTACCTTGCTCTTCAGCTGCTGAATGTTTACCTGGTCAGACCTGCTATGGTAGATCCTGCTACTCTACCTGTAGAAGGTACATATCAATATGACTAATAATATTATATAAATGATACAACTGATTCCGGGTTTTAACAATTCCAAAAAATGTTTCAGCGATGCCAACTGCTTAAGCGATGAGCGTTGCGACGGCGGTTTGTGCAAAGCAATTTGCAACAGCGACGACAAGTGCGTGTCTAATCAGATCTGTAAGAATCGTCTGTGCGACATCGGTTGTCGCAGTGACAACTCTTGTCCATCTGACGAGTCCTGCATAAACAATCAGTGCAGAAGTAAGTAAAACTACAATAAAAACTTAGATACCCAAGTAATGTCTTACACATTACTAAAAATCCTCTTGAATTTTTAGATCCATGCGAGGGTGGCAAAGCCTGTGGAGAATGCGCGGGTTGTCGCGTTGTGAATCATGCCGCACAGTGCAGTTGTCCTATAAATTATTACGGCAATGCGCTCATAAGCTGTACGAAGACTATGATACCCTGTGACGGTAGCTGCGAATGTGACGACATTGGATTCTGCCTAAAGAGTTGTCGAACCGAGGACGAATGTTCATGCGGTGAAGTTTGCAGCGAAGGAAAGTGCCGTGTCAAGTGTGACGTTAACAACGGATGTCCCAAGGTAATTATAAGACAAGATAAATCTTCTCAAATATTTTATTAATTCATCCTTTATCTCCAGGGTTACACGTGTCAGAGAGGTCTGTGTCTTATTGGATGTCGCACACATTCAGACTGTCCATCCAGTCTGTCCTGTACCAATAGCCAATGTACCAATCCCTGCACAACCGAAGGACCACCCTGTGGTATCAATGCTCTTTGCCGCGTCTCCAACCACCGCGCAGTCTGTCTGTGTCCCGAAGGATTCCAGGGTGAACCGAGCCAGGAATGTTACCAGCTCGAATGTCACCGTGACGAGGATTGCGAATCTAACAAGCGTTGCAGTGTGGATGGAGTCTGCACGAATCCTTGTCTGCAACACGGAGTTTGCGGCTTCAACGCACAGTGTCGCGTAGTAAACAGACAAGCCCAGTGTTCGTGTCCACCAGGACACTTTGGAAATCCTAAAATCAACTGTATGAAAGGTAACACTGTGACTCGGCTAGAATTACATTTGATCCACGGATCATTACTAATTATATTCTTCAATGTGCAGGTGGAATAATTGGAGGACAGGCTGACGATCTCTGCAGGGATACTCGTTGCGGTGTGAACGCAGCTTGTCGAATTAACAAAAACCGACCAGAATGTTATTGTCCACCGAATTATCCAACCGGAGACCCGTTACAGGCTTGTAAGTATTATAGTAAAAATGTAAAGGTTTTAATTAAATTTGATCACTTTTCAATACTTTTTAATTATTCTATCAAACAGGCAGTGCAGACAGGAGTTCAGCCGACTGCCGTACTACTGGCTGTGGCAAGGGTGCTGAGTGCATACGTGACGGTATAATTTTCGTATGCAGGTGTCCACCAGGTATAAGCGGTTCTTCGGACGACGGGTGCACGACAGGTAGGCGACGACCTACTAACTGTTTAACAGAGTATACTAGTTGATTTTATGTACAGCATTTGTGACTAGCGATGCAATACTGACGACGAAAGGAACATGGTCGGTAGAATAACCATGTATCGTCCAGTAGGAATTGAATAATACATAGATGTATTAATAATCCAGTGAATTCGTTAACACTGAGAGACAGATGTGATTGGAGCAGAGAGAGATTTTAGATTGCCGAGGCACTGGAGAAAACAATAGGAAACAAAGATAAATATAAATATAGGTGATCAGAGTGTGACCGGTGCTATCAAGCATGGCGGCTCCAAGTAGCTCTTCGTACAGATGAATCTGTACATGTACATAATTAATTGTTTAGGTATAATTAAACATAGGCATACTGTACATAAATTCGTTACACAAGACAAATTCACACATTTCACACGTATCCTCATACGTAGAATGTACATTAACTCTAATCTGTATTTTAATCGTTCTTGCAGTAAAGTACACAGAGTACCCGAACAAAAATTTCATCCAATCGAGACACAGATTGGTAGCTATAAATGGTGTAACATTCTCGTATGTACATTGTGACATTTACATACATATATATACATGTATACATATACTATATACCCATGCTTGATATTTGCTGAAAATGCAGGCCATTTGTTTCCCTCTTTTTCGAAGTCTCTTGGGGGCTTGTGTTGTAAATATCGCTGCTTGCCCGTGTATCGTTTACAAAATATGATCCAGAGGACAGTCGCGTTAAACGCGTATCTTTGCAACTTGCCTTAACGATTTTTGTTCGTTGTGTCACTATTTCCTTTTTCTTTAACCGTTTTTAAGACATTGCAAGTGTCTCGCGTATCGTCTCCACCGTCTCTCTATCTCTCTCTCCTCTCCTCTCTGCCAAACAGATAAAACGCCTAGTGACCACCACCAAAAGCCAATACCGTTGATCGAGGCTGCCGGTGTAAATTTCTTTAAAATATCTAGAATCTCGTACCAATCGAAAGCTGGAATGACCTCTACGTCATATGAATAAGAAGCATGTGGTGTTAAATTTTTTTTTTATTAATTTTGTCTTTTTGTGTTGTTTTTTTTTTTCACAATTCTCTTACGAGAAAAAAGAAAGGTATCTTATTAATTTGCAGTTTCTCATAAATGCTTTTTGTTTCTTTTTTCTCCCGCATCCCCGACACTGCCCACCGACAACCCATCGCGTTACGAACACCCGCAGAGCGAGAGTGCACCAGTGACTTAGAGTGTCCCAATGAGAAAGGCTGCATAAATCTACAATGCCTGGATCCTTGTGCCCTGCGCGGCGCCTGCGGAATGAATGCCCTGTGCCGTGTTGTCCTGCACAAGCCACGATGCTCGTGTCCACAGTGTTACATCGGCATGCCCCACACCGCGTGTCATCCTGATCCAAAATGCGAGACACTCAGTCCCAGACCTGCCCTCCCGAGCATCGGATGCTCATCGGATCACGACTGCCCGGAGAGTCTCGCGTGTCGCGTGCAGGCTGGCGAGTGCAGGGATCCCTGTCTTGACTCGCAGTACAGCTGCGAGATAAACAAGAAGTGTCAGGTGCGCAGTCACAGGCCGATGTGCGTGTGCAAGCACGGTTTCGTCGTTAACGAGATCGGCGAGCTCATGTGCGCCCCAGACAGTCCTACGTGCTCCAGAGATTTCGATTGCCCGTCGAATGCCGCGTGCATCAATGGGAAATGTCAGAGCCCTTGTAACGTACGTAAAAAGCCGCCTTGCCCGTCCGATAAGACCTGCGGCGTTTTGGATCATCGGCCCGTCTGCATTTGCACGCGAAACTGCAATCCTTCCCTCTCCATTTGCCTGCGAGACAGTGGCTGCTCTCCAGACTTGGCGTGCCGCAACTATCGCTGCGTGGACCCATGCAGCGACTCTACCTGTCCGGCTGATGCCCCCTGTTACGTGGAGGAGCACAAGCCTATCTGCAAGTTCTGTCCCTACGGCTTTGTGCCAGATACTAAATATGGATGCATGAAAGGTAAACACCATTTCTCACCTGAGTATCTCTCATCTCTCTTTCATCTCGTACTGCGTTTATACTCTTCTTACACGTCTTTTTTCTTCTTTCAGTTATTCGCCTCTGTATATTGTATCACTTTACCATTATCTATCTGTCACTATTTTTTTTTTTAATATTTTTTTTATCCTCTTTATCACTCTTATCTCATATCACACCTTACTCGTCGCACTCACTATCTTTCTCCACAGTTTTACTACTCTCGTGAGCTTTATTATATACGCCCTCGCGCGTGACTTCTCTGCGAACACCAGTTTTCAGGTTTCCTCCCCGATGCCCAGACAGCAAAATGTTACCTTGCTAAAAGAACGTAGTACCTACTGTTCTCGCGTGTATCGCGTATTTTTTTTTTCACAGACCTTTTCGCTATATGCAGTGGCGTCCGCTCCCTCTTCACTGTATATCTGTACTCTTGACATTACTCACTTGTCTTTCATCTTTCGCTTGATCTTCTACATTCCGTATGTAAATCGCACGTACATCGGCCACGTACGATGCCTCGACACGTTAAACTCCAATTTATTGGTCCAGATAGTCGCAGTCTAGATCATAATATTTTATATGTATTACCGAGATCCCTGTGATATATCTCGTTGAAGAAAGCGCACGTAGAAATGTTTTGTTGTCTGGGAACGTGGTCGTTTCAGGTATGAAGCCGCAAAGCACGAAAATTCGACGTGACAGTATTTTAATATATTGTTGATGTTAATTCAACGTTACATGCGTATTACATATATATAATATGTATAGATAACGAGCCCTTATATCAACTAGCAAAACCCCCGAAAAAAGAAAGCAACTCCTGCTCTATCTCTGCCGATAATACCTACGACTACTGGAAGTTTTCTTTCCGTTACATCTGTCTCAGTAAAGTCCTAATAAATATGTCTCTTAATTAGCTTTTTATCTATTATGCGCGCATGCTAACTTTTAATCCGTAGTACTTATCCGACATTAAACACGTATTTACCTGTAGCGTAGTTTAATACATGATGCTTGTTGATATTTACTTTACTTAACCAAAAGTATATTTTGTGTGTATGTTGTATTGTATCCACAGCAGTTCTGAACTCCAACCCAGTGAATGTCTGCGAGTCCGATGACGACTGCAATGACACAAATGCCTGCGTAAAAGGGTCATGCGTAGACCTTTGCACCAGCAACTGTCCACTGGCAGCTCAGTGTCGGGTCGAAGCACACAGGCCTATTTGCATTTGCAATCCTAATGATCTTAATGATTTTAGTTGTCTTTCTGTCACTTCTACTGTCGCGCCCGAACCCACTTACCCAGACTCCTTGAGTTCCTCTACTCTTGGGGTGCTGGAACAGGAAGCTACTGTGATGGCACAAACTTCACCTGATAGTCTCTTGAGATTTACAACTCCTGATTCTGTGGACTACAGTACCGAGTCCCAATTTAAACCATCCGACAGTGACGCGACTACAGACCGATTTGGTAATGATGAAATTACGACTGTTACTGATAGACATTATTTTCAAAGTACTAATGACGTGGCGGCTCCAACCACGGAGTTTACCCCAAGTACTGTTGGAAGTACAAAGGTCACTTCGTCTGAGTTTACCACAGATGTTGGGCAAAGTGTTGCTACGGATGCTACAACTCTTACAGAGAGTACTTTTGTTACTGAGAGTACGGAAAGTACTTCTACAGAGTTCAGTACACAGACCACCACTGATATAAGTACAGGAAGTACTACTGCTGCTTCTACTGAGTTCAGTACTCAGACCACAGTTGATAAGGGTGCAGAAAGTACTACTGTTACTTCTACAGATTATACTACAGAAACAACAGAGAGCTATGGCACAGAAAGTACAACGGGTACTTTTGCTACAGGAAGTACGGGGTATACAAGTACGGAAGGTACTACAGTAATCTCGACTGTACCGACTACTGAATCATCAGAAGGCACTAGTACAGGGAGCTCAACCATGACTTCTACTACTGAGCCTACAGAAACTAGTACAGATGATACCACGGTTACGTCAGCCACTTCTCTTAGTACAGATTATACTGAGAGTACAAGTACTGAATCTTCGACAATTACATCAACTTTCTCCTCTACAAAATTCACAGAAGATTATGATACGGAAAGTACAACTAGTTCGGTGTTGTCTACAATGAAAACAATTTTAAAAACTGAAGGTGACAGTACAACGACTGCGTCCACATCCAATTTCCCAGTACGAGGCTTGAACAATAGTAATAATGATGTTTCAGTAACAAATCAAGGTAATGTGGGTTCTTCGGCTACTTCACCACAGCCATTGGACGAAGAACAACATTCATTAATTGATATCCCTGAAGGAGCTACTTATGAATCTACTGCTGCAAGTGTTCCTGAAAGTACAAATCCGATTACTGAAGTTTTTGAGGCAGAAACCTCTTCGAGTTTCGCAGAACAAGAAATAACATCTGAAACTTATGGGAGCAGTAGTGGTATTACGTCAAAACCTGAAGATGTTCACATGACCACCGAATATACAGATGCTACTGTTTGGACTACAAAAAAGAATTTGGATTCTAGTTTGAAGCCAAATGGATTTACTGAAGTCGATCGAGCAGTAACAACACAAGGAACAACGTATATTGATTCTGGTACTACTACAAAAATTACTACGTCTGTTGTTTCTGATTTTGATTCTTCAACAGTTCCACAGAGCTTGGAACATACAACAATTCTGGGTCCGGACACGACAATAGGATCAGTTCCTTTACATGACGTTCATACAACACAAGCACCAATTTCCACTGTTGATCAAAGTACCAGGATTGTAATTGACACAAGTACTCGGCATGACACTACAACTAAAGAACAACTGGAGAATACTGATCATACAACAACGTCAAAGTCAGTAATTTCTATGAGTGATGTTCCTACCACACAGGAAACTAGTACGGTATTAGAACATATGACTACAGTTCCTGCAGAATCAGACGTTCAGTATGAGACAACCGAGGGTTGGAAGATTCCAACATCGACACCTAAAGATGTTTATTTACATAGCCAAGAATCTACAACACAGTTTCACGTTGAGAGCACAGATTATGTTACGACTGCTCAGTCATCTCCTGAAACTGCTGGTCATACTACACAAGGAGCTATTTCAACCTTTAAATATACAACTCAATTTCCCATGGGATCGGATGTTTCGCATACAACCACTGTGGTTAATGATATTACGGAACAGGCAACTACACCTAAAAGTGATTATTTAGACAACGAAGAAACTACAACGCAACGACCAATTCAGGGTACTGATTATATGACAACGATTCAATCACCTGCAGTAGATACTACGCAAGGAACTGTTTCAACGCTTAATTATACAACTCAATTTCCTATAAGATCAGATATTTCTCATTCAACTACTGTCGTTGGTGATATTACAGAATATACAACTACCCCGAAAACTACCTACTCGGATACTCAGCCAAATACAACAGGACAACCTCTTGATAATGAGTCGATGAATCATACAACTCAAGAAACTATTCCAACAACAAAACGTTCAGTTACTGAATCAGATCTTTCATATACAACAACAGAGTCGGAACAAGTTACAGAACAGAAGACAACACCTAAAATTACTTACTTGGATAATGAGCGAACTACAACAGAATCGGCAACAAATAATTATAATGATGGAGACGTTGCGACAACAGAAATTTTACGTAGTACTACTACAGTATATACTGTAAAACCTTTGCCTACAATTCATGATTCTAGCACGTATAGACCCATAATTTCAGAAACAACATTGAAAATTGATATAGTTACTGAACTTCAAACAACAGAACATTCTACTCAGAATACCCAAGAACTATCTACTGTTCAACAACTTCACGATCAAGATTATACTACACCTAAAGATACTCACACAGATGAAATTCAAACCACCGAAAGAGATAATATTCCTACAAGTATATCAACTGAAAGTGATGGTGGTACTCCTGCTCAAGGTACTGATACTTTTGTAACTGGTACTACACCAAAAGAAATTTATTATGATACAACCACAATTGTAAATTTTGATAATTCTACTCAAGCTACAGAACAACCCTCCGGATCAGTACTTAAATTTACAACGCCTAGTGTACAGATAAATGATGATTATAATGTAACAACTATTTCTTCAGAGGTTGAACAGTATACTACTGAAAATGTGTATGACAGTGAGAAACAAACTACATTAGTAACAGCTGCTGTTCCTGGATTCAACGAAAATGTTAGTTCAACTCTTGTTAACGTCAATGCAGAAACAGGGACTACCGAATTTGCTATAACTGAAGCTCAGTACACTACTTACGTCTCTAGTGATAATGTCGAAAATAATGGTACTGACATACCTACTACGTCAGGGTATGTTGAAGTTGATGCTACAACTGAACATTCAACTAGACCGGGTTGGACTAGACTAGAAACAGGTTCGACAAGTGAATATCCAGCAACTATAAATCTGGTAACTCAATTTGATGAAAGCTATACACAAGAAAGTACACCGATCAGGGAAATTACTACAGAAGTACCACAAAATGTGGATGTTCAACAGAGTTCTACCGTGACCGAAGAAAGTACTCAACATCCAACAACTCAGAGTTCACCACAGAATGAACATCCGTTAATACGTGGTACTATACCAGTGGTTGAAATGACTACACCACTAATTGAACTTACTACACAAACAAAACCGGAACTCCAGCAAACAACATCTAAAGTTGTAGATATTGCAGAATATTTGACAACTCAGCGACCAACAATACAGAATACAGATACATCGACTGATATTTCACTTGAAAGTACTACAGTCGCCACTGAATTTACAACAAAAACAGATTTAAAGCCAGAAATTACGCAAACGACTTCTAAAATCGTAGAAATTACGGAATATGTAACAACGACGCGACCAACAACACAAAATCTTGTTAATTCTGACAATCAAACAGATATTACAACACTTGCTGTAGATCGTACTACACCAGCAGATCTTCAGGGTACAACTTACAAAATTGAAGATGTTACAGAACGTTTGACAACGCAGAATGTTGAACCTTTGGAAAATATTAATTCACCGAGTACTGCACCAGCAGTTGAGCTTACCACGCAAATTTTAATAGATGTACAACAAACAACACAAAAGAGCGAAGGAACTACTGTAAATCCAACAACTAATAACATAATAATTGTGGATGATACTCAACCACCCGAAAGTAGTGTATCGCCGGTTCAAGTTACAACACATTTTGATACCAAATTGTTGGTAACAACTCCAAGCGCAGAAACTGTAACTCAGTATCAGACGTCACAAAATACAATCGATTCTGGTAATATGTATTCATCACAAAGTACTATAAAGGTTGACGCAACTACTCAATCCATTGAGGAGGCATCACAAACTACAAAAGCTGAACCAGAAAATGATCATACTACTGTTACAGTTGAAAACATTGCAGAGCATCATACAATGCATGTTGACGATAGTCATTTGCCTGCAAGTACTACTTCAATGTCTGAACATACCACATCACCTTCATTTATAATCCATGAAACAACCGTGAAATCAGAGGTAACGGAATATCCAAGTATACAAACCACAGTGCATATTGATGAAGGTCAGTTATCAGAAAGTACTGTTCCCATAATTGATCATACTACTCAATCTCCTTCTGGAATAGAAGAGACTACTGCTAAAGTAGAAAAGGTAACGGAATATCAAACGACAGAAAATATAATCCATGTAGATGATAGTCAGTTGGCGCAAAGTACCAGTATAGCAGTTGAGCATACTACACAATATGTATCAGTGAATCAAGAAACAACTGTGAAAGTAGAAGAACAACAAACAACGCAAACTACAATGCATGTTGATAATAGTCAATCGTCACAGAGTACTACTCCATCAGCAGATCACACAACTCCATCTATTCCGGAAACTACTATTAAAGTGGAAGAGGCACAAACAACACAAAGTGTAATGCATGAAGTCGACAGTCAGTTACCACAAAGTACTACTACAATTGTTGAACATACAACTAAGCCTATATCATCAATTCCTGAAACAACTGTTAAAATAGAAGTGCAGCAAACAACACAAAACACAGAAAATGTGGATGATGGTCAATTACGATTAAGTACTACTCTGGCAGCTGAGCACACGACTCAATCTGTTTCAGAAACTACCATTAAAGTAGAAGAAGTAACTGAACATCAAACAACACATAATATAATTCACGTTAGTGACAGTGAGTTACCACAAAGTACTACTCTGAGAGTTGATCACAGTACTCAATCTGTCCCCACAATTCAAGAAACAACTGTTAAAGCAGATGGACCCCAAACAACACAAAATACAGTACACGTTGACGACGATCAATTGCCGCAAAGTACTACACCAACTGTTGATTACACTACTCAATCTCTTTTAGGAGCACAAGTGACTACCGTTAATGGAGAAGTAACAGAACATCTAACAACACAAAATACAATGCACGTTGATGACAACCAGATGTCACAAACTACTACTCCAAAAACTGATTACACGACTCACGGTGTATCAGTTTCAGAAACAACTACTAAAGCAATTGACGTTATAGAACACCAAACAACACAAAACCCTGTTCATATCTCTGACAGTCATTTGCCAGAAAGTACTAGTCCACTATCAGTACCTACCAGTCAATTCTTATCACCTACGGAAACAACAACTAACAAAATTGAACAAACTACAGAACAACCGGCGACTCCTTCAGATCGGGAAACAAGTATAAAGTCAGAAGGGTTCACTGATCGTATAACAACACCGAAAGTAACTGAAACTAATACTCCTGATGCTACTACTCAGATTCATACAACATCCAAACCAGAAAGTACGTATTCACCTGTAGAAGTTACAGAACATGTAACTCGCGACAGTATTCCTGACTTGCATCACACTACTCAACCCTCAGATTTATCAAACACAAAAACCGAAAATGAATTTCACAGCGAAAGTTCTTATACAACACCAGCAACTTTTAATGATACTGAAGTTATTACAACCGGTTATATTCCCGTTAGTACTACTCCGAATGGGGATTATCTTGAGACAGTTACAGAAACAACTAGTAACAACTCAGTTCTCAAATTTACAGTTCCTACGACAACGAGCAGTTTCGCTACAATGGAATTGCCAGGTCAAAGAAATGATACAGATACTCATAGTACAACTGAATTTCCAATGAAAGAAACTGAAACAAATACTGTTCCAAGTACTACACTAACTACAGAATATTCTACAATAACAGAAACAACTGAAAATCTTAGTACTTCAGAAACAACAATTAAAGATTATACAGAAACTACTGATTCCAGTACAAGTGTTAATGGACTTACGGATGTTACTGAATTTTCTAGTGTATCCGATACAACCGAATTTACTTCAGTATCTACTACTATAGGAAATGACAATACCGAATTTACCACAGGGATCAATTCGTATTCTACTGAATTAACTACTGCATCTACAACTAATTCATATTACACAACAGAAACTGCAGATACCCATATAACAGAATCAGGTACAACTGAAATGACTTCATCCGGTACAACTGATAGCTACAGCACAGTAACAGAAACATCAACAACAGTTACAAACACAACAGCAACAACATACATGAGTACTGATACTTCGACTGACGGAACAACGACAGAAATTCCATCAAGTACTAATTCAGTACAAAGTACATACTATACTACAGAAAGAACTGAATTAACAACAGAAGTAACAACTGAATCAATTTCTGATACAAAGTTATACGCGGATAAAAGCATCTGCACCCTGAATGCAAATTGTCCTGAGGACGAGTCATGCATAGACAATCTTTGCCAAAATCCTTGCCAAATCTATGATCCATGTATGGGCATTAACAATGCCAGTTGTGAGGTAAAGGATCATCGGCCTGTGTGCTTGTGCTCAACTGATCACCAGAATTCGACTAATTGTAGCGTACTCCCAGGTAAAAACACCTCTCTAGACGGGAGTTTCGTAATTTCTTTTCTTTTTTTTGTACATCACCACCTTCTACGCTCCGGCGATGTGGCCCCGTCCTATGGAAGCTTACTTCAGTGCATATACATGAAAAATCCAGATGAAAATTGGAGGCAACCAATTCTGGAGAGTCACGATGTCGCTTCCCGATACGAATACCTCTCGCTCTCATTTATCTATTATTTGGAAGGATCGTTTTTTGCCAAATACCATTGGTATTTACCCCCATACAGGACTCGGTTGGAATACCTTCTTCGCAATACAAAATGTGGTAGAAGAGCTGTGTCTGTAGTTCTTTTGTTACTCAGCTTTTCTTTTGCAGAAAGTATTCATATGTGCTCCTTCCACGGTTCACTTGATTAACATGCATGGTTTTGTGGTTTTGTGGTTTTAATGTGAGTGAAGGAATATATCTGATATACTAACTTGGTTTCTGTTATAGCACGAGGGAAATTCTATTGACAAGATTTGATTTGATGACGTCCACTTTCATCAGTGTATCATGGATCCAAATTCTAAGAGCATTTATTTCTTATTAATTAACTTTGACAAAGTTCATCTAATGAAAGTGGACAGATTCCTGTCGTACATACTGTGGGCTTTGGGCTTTTTGGCACTTGTAATGCAAATTTATTTAATGTCTCTAGGTCGTGGGAAAACTTGTCGCAATCATCATGTACATACATATAATCATTTTATTTAATCATATAAGCTAGCTTTAAGATTTTATCGTTTTTAAATCGTTCAATCATCCACTCGACGGTGTACGATCTTCAATTTTTTTTAAATGTACCCTCTCGAGGATGATGACTATTTTATTAATTAAATGCTCAATTACCAGTATACTGAATCTCTCGTCTAATCACAGTTACATATTTATTTTATATAATGCATCCTCGAGCAGTGCTATATGGAACATTTGATCTATGTATATTATATCATATACTTGTCATTATATATTTTCAATATTATCAATACCAATTTTCTAATTAATCAATCCTCTGTCAGACGTCAAGTGTACAACACATGGAGAGTGTCCTACGCAATTGGCCTGCATTAACGAACAGTGCTTGAATCCTTGCACTCTTGGCAATCCTTGCGATTACGTGGAAGAATGTCATGTGGAGGAACATCGACCAGTCTGCGTCAAAGGTACCTAGAATAGACTTAAACTGTGCTAAATTCAAATACATAATAAACAGATAAGTTAAATGATTCTATTTTTTCAATTTCAGTCATACAATCAGTCGACGATGAATGCCCGTACTGTCCACCAGGAATGGAGTGTGACTCAGCTACACGACAATGTGTGAAAGGTTTGTCAAACTTAACTGATAGTCTCACTGTAAATCAAAGAAATCGTCATATAGGACGTCCAGCACGGTGCAGGATCGTTGAACGTGTAAATATGTAATTATTGTACATAATTTAGAAAAAATTGTTTTTTTTTTCTTCCTGAGATAGAAATGACGTCATTTTCAGTGATGCTTCCTCGCACGTAGACCTGTGTTCTTTGTACTTGTTTTATTTTTTCTTTTCAATTTCAAAAACAACTCGTTTCTCGATACGTGCACTGTTAGGAACGTCTTCTTCGTGCATACTGTTTTATCGTGTGATAGCGATCTGTGCTACAAAGACAACACCAAAGAATTTTGTATCATACACAATTACTGTCGTGATTGGAATATTTTCTTTTCCGTATAAATGTCTTTTTATTAGAATTGTTATCGTGTTTATATGTTACGCACTATCTTCTCTCGGGGGCTATATGGGCTTTGTCACTCTTTCTCTAGTGGGTTGCACTAGCGACAGGGATTGTCCACTGACAGAGACCTGCGTCAAACAAGTTTGCCAAGAACCTTGCTTGATTCACAATCCATGTGCGAAACATGCTGTCTGCATCAACACCAATCATGGAACGGATTGCAGCTGCGAGGAAGGATATCATGGAAATGGATTTGCTACCTGTAGTTTGGGTAAGATTATTTTTAGATGAACCATAAGTGACACTGAACTTTAAAAAAAAGGCTATAACAAATTGATGGACCTTTGTAATTTTTCAGTCGAGGAAGGAAAGAACATCTGCCAGTACAATGAAGATTGTCCGCCCAATAAGCTTTGTAATAGATTAAATAGACGTTGCATCAATCCTTGTTTCGAGGATACTTGCGGTGACAATGCTGAATGCTATGTTGAAAATCACGAAGCAAAGTGCAAATGTCCTTTTGGATATCGTGGAAATGCATATATTGAGTGTCACAAAGGTATCATTTTATTTGACATTAATCTTTAAAAAATCTTGAGTAGATTGGTGATTATTCATGAAAATATTTTTCATTCAGATTCTAGATGTACGACTGACAGTGAATGCGCCAGTAGCGAAGCTTGCATAAACAGTCGCTGTGGAAATCCATGCAACTGTGCGAGCAATGCCATTTGTGACGTGAAAAATCACAAAGCCTCTTGCAAGTGTCTACCTGGATACTCTGGCGATCCTTCGGTTGGCTGTGTGGAGACTTCCACCAATCCTTGTATTCCAAATCCTTGCGGACTTCAAGCGATTTGCGAGATTGACAATGGAAATCCTATTTGCTTCTGTCCCAAGGGTCTTACTGGAAATCCTTTCAAGCAGTGCAGTAAGTATTTGTAGAAGCAATAGATTGATCAGTCAGCAGCAATTAATAAATAATTTTTTATAAATTTAGTTCCAGAAGGTGAGAACTGCCAAGGAGATCCCTGCGGTCCAAATTCTGGATGTCGCATTGTCAACGGTCAGGTTAAATGTTTCTGCTTGCCAGGATACGAAGGCAATCCGCCAAAGATATCCTGTACACGTCCGGATAATCCTTGTGATCCTTCACCATGTGGACCAAATACTCAGTGCACTGTTTTAGAAAACGGTTTCTCCAAGTGTACCTGTCTACCAGGATACATTGAGAGTCCAAATACCATCAGAGGATGCGTATTGCAATCAGATCCTTGCCAACCGAATCCTTGTGGAACTGGTGCCGTATGTGACGCGAAGAAGGATCCTCCTTGTTATTGTCCTGATTCAACCGTTGGAAATCCTTACAAGATCTGTGCAACACCAACAGTAGTGGAACTATGTCAACCAGGACCATGTGGTCGCAACGCGGATTGTTACGTTTCTTACAATCAAGAACAATGTTACTGCAAGACTGGATTTATAGGCGATCCTTACTCTGGCTGTCACGCACCTCCCATCAGCCCCTGTCAACCAAGTCCATGTGGTCCCAATGCAGAGTGCAGAGTCACGCCGCAAAATCAAGCTTTGTGCGAGTGCATCGATGGCACATCTGGTGATCCCACCAGTGCAGCCGGATGCAACAGACCTGAATGCACTGTGGATGAAGATTGTTCCTTGACAGAAGCTTGCATGGGATACAGATGTCAGAATCCATGTTTGGGAGCCTGCGGCATTGGTGCCACCTGTCGCGTCGAGCTTCATCATCCTGTATGTTCCTGCAAGGAAGGTCTGTATGGCAATCCAACAATGAGATGTTCGCCACCACTTGTTCCTGAACCACCGAAGAACCCTTGTTTGCCAAGTCCATGTGGACTCAATACAATCTGTCAAGTTCTGCAAGATAGAGCAGTCTGCTCCTGTCTCCCAGAGTTTATTGGAGATCCTCAGAGCGGATGTCATCCTGAATGTACCATCAATTCAGATTGCTCTGATGACAAGGCTTGTATTGGAACAAAGTGCATCAATCCATGTTCACTTGGTGCTGTTTGTGGTGCGAATGCAGAATGCAGAGTTTCTTATCATACAGCAACCTGTGTCTGCCATACAAATTACTTTGGCAATCCTTTCATCCGCTGTATTCGAAGACCTATAATATCAGTGGATGATCAACGCAATATCACTATGCCCTGCATGCCTTCACCTTGTGGACCGAGTTCTTTGTGTGATACATTTACCAACCAAGTTGCAGTTTGTGGAGGATGCAATTCTCCAGACAATCAGAACAATGTATTCTGCAGACCTGAATGTTTAAGTAACAGTGATTGTGCATTTAATCACGCGTGCATCGGATGGAAGTGTGCAGATCCTTGTCTGGGTTCTTGTGGCGCGAATGCAAATTGTGCTGTTATTTTGCATACACCAGTTTGCAGTTGTCCATATGGACTGTATGGTAACCCGTACCATAGTTGCATTCCTCAAGCTGTAGAATCAGAAGATCCCTGCAGCACGACTCAATGCGGTGCTAATGCACTTTGCGAAGAAAGAAATGGCGCGACCACATGTAAATGCCTACCGAATTACTTTGGCAATCCTTTCATCGCATGCCACTTGGAGTGTATACAGAATTCTGACTGCAGTATGGATCGAGCTTGTTCCAGTCACAAATGCGTGGATCCTTGTATTGGCACTTGTGGTCCCAGTGCATCTTGTGATGTTATCAATCATTTCCCTGTTTGTTACTGTAACACAGGATACTCTGGTGATCCATTCGTATATTGTCATCCAATACGAGATGTACCACCGGTACCAGCACCATATCCATTGAATCCTTGTGATCCATCTCCATGTGGACCTTACAGCAGATGTACAGTATCAACTCACGGCTACGCAACTTGTTCCTGCTTACCAGGATACAGAGGAAGTCCACCTCTTTGTAACCCAGAGTGCGTTGTCAGTTCTGATTGTCTGCAAATTCAAGCTTGCATAAACAGCAAATGTGTTAATCCATGTAATGGAATATGTGGCTACAATGCGCTGTGTTCTGTGATCAATCACAATCCTACTTGCAGCTGTCCTGCTGATCAATTGGGAGATCCGTTTGTGAGATGTTATGTTCCGATTGACAGAGAAGAAGAGAAGAAACCGCTTTCGCCTTGCAATCCTTCACCTTGTGGACCTAATTCCATTTGCCAAGTCAAAATGGGCAGACCCGTGTGCTCGTGTCAGAGTACATTCATTGGAAGTCCACCATATTGCAGACCAGAGTGTTTGATAAGTCAAGAATGTCCCATCGATCAGGCTTGTGTCAATCATAAGTGCATCCATCCATGTCCGGACAGCTGTGGACCAAACTCCGACTGTACTGTCATAAGTCATACTCCTTATTGCTCCTGCAAGATCGGATTTGAAGGTGACGCGTTCGTAGGCTGTACAAAGATACCACTACGGGAACCAGAACCACAAGATCCATGTGTACCATCGCCCTGTGGAAACAATGCGCTTTGCACGGTTCGTGATGGAGCTGCCAAATGCAGTTGCATACCACCCTACATCGGAAATCCATACGTCGGTGGTTGCAGACCTGAGTGTATCATCAACGCAGATTGTTCAAGTCATCTGGCTTGTCTGAATCAACATTGTAGAGATCCTTGTCCTGGCGTATGCGGTTCTAACGCACAGTGTGAAGTGCTCAATCACATCCCTGTCTGCTCTTGCTTGTCAGGATACAGTGGTGATCCATTCCAGTCATGCAAAGTTGAGAAAGCTCCTTTGCCATCACAGAATCCATGCACTCCATCGCCTTGCGGTCCATACAGCATCTGTCGTGTTATGAATGATCGTGCGGTATGCTCTTGCAGTCCTGGATACCAGGGTACACCACCATCTTGTCGTCCAGAGTGTCTAGTCAGTTCAGAATGTTCTCCACATTTGGCTTGTATCGGGCAGAAGTGCAGTGATCCTTGTCCAGGAGTTTGTGGTTTGAATGCCCATTGTCAAGTGAGCAACCACAACCCCATTTGCAGTTGTCCATCAAGATATACTGGAGATCCGTTTGTGCAATGTGTCAAGGAAGATGTGAAAGTTCCTGAACCCAAGAATCCTTGCTTACCATCTCAATGTGGTCCAAATGCAGAGTGTAGAGTTCAGGAAGGTCGACCAGTATGTTCCTGCCTCCCTGAAATGTTTGGCGCGCCGCCTAACTGCAGACCCGAGTGTCTCATTCACCAGGACTGTTCCAATCATCTTGCCTGCTTCCAGAAGAAGTGCACTGATCCATGCATAGGTTCTTGTGGATTTAACGCAAAGTGCACAGTGCAAAATCATCGTCCAATGTGCCAGTGCTATGAGGGATACGAAGGTGATCCATTCTATGGATGCAATCTCAAAGGTACATACAAAATCAAAAACTTCTTTAAATTACTTTTTATTTTGGAAATCATACTAATTGCAATATCAAATTTTCCAGTTGTTTTACCAGTGGAACCACCCAGCGAGCCCTGCAATCCATCTCCATGCGGTTCGAATGCAGTATGCAAGGAACGTAATGGTGCTGGATCTTGCACCTGTTTACCTGATTACACAGGAGATCCATATGAAGGATGTAGACCAGAATGTGTCCAAAATTCGGATTGTATCCATACCAAGGCTTGCATTAACAATAAGTGCAAAGATCCTTGTGATTCAGCTTGTGGACTTAACGCACAGTGTCAAGTGTTTAACCATCAGCCGTCTTGCTCTTGTCTACCTGGTTACACCGGAAATCCATTGACATCTTGTCATATCCCTCCAGCAGGTAACACCTCACTTTTATACTATATTAATGATTGATCAACTACAATCTTAAAATACTCATTTGCAATAATATGAACCACTATGTGGATGATAAATTTATTTCTTTTATTTGCAGTTGGGCATGTACCAGTAGACCCTTGCCAACCATCTCCATGTGGACCATATAGTAACTGTCGTGTTATTAATGACCATGCAGTGTGCACCTGTCAATCAAATTACATTGGCAGTCCACCAAATTGTAGGCCTGAGTGTGTTGTTAGTACTGATTGTGCACAGAACAAAGCATGTATCAACCAAAGATGCAATGATCCATGCCCAAGCACTTGCGGCCAGAATGCAAATTGTCAAGTCGTGAATCACAATCCAATTTGCAGTTGTCCTTCTGGATATACTGGAGATCCATTCTTCGAGTGTTTGAAGGAAGAAGGTGAGTACTGTATTGAAATACTCCAGTATGAATATATAAGCTAAGTATAGTTAAAATTGACTTATAATCATCTTTTTCTTTCACAGCAAAAGTACCAGCTCCAGGTCCAAGTGGCAACCCATGCATTCCATCTCCATGTGGTCCCAATTCACAATGCCGAGGTATCGATGGATTCCCAGCTTGCTCCTGTCTGCCTAACTACGTTGGTCGTGCACCCAACTGTCGACCAGAATGTGTGATAAATGAGGAGTGCCCTGGAAATCTAGCATGTCTGAAGGAACGATGCACAGATCCTTGTCCTGGTTCTTGTGGTGTAAATACATACTGTAACGTCGTGAAACATCGTCCTGTTTGTGTTTGCAATGTAGGATACACTGGTAATCCATTCACTCAGTGTACACCAATAATGGAAGGTATATTACTGTTTTTTGTACTGCATATACAATTTTTATTTATTCACAAAGTACTGAGAGTTTAGACACAAAAATTATAAATTTTTCAGAGCCAACGACTACCGAGCCTCCTCGTACTCCATGCAACCCATCACCATGTGGAGCTAATGCAATTTGCAATGAGCTCAACGGCGCAGGATCCTGCATCTGCTTGCCTGAATACTTTGGCGATCCTTACACAGGCTGCAGGCCAGAATGTGTGACGAACGCAGATTGCGATCGCAGCAAAGCTTGCGTGGGCAATAAGTGCACGAATCCATGTTCTAGAGCATGTGGACAGAATGCAGTTTGTCGTGTTATGAATCATGCTCCATCTTGTTCTTGCTTAGCAGGCTATACAGGAGATCCTTTAACATTTTGTGGAGTAATCGAAGCAGTTACTACTGAGCCTATAACAGATCCTTGTGAACCTTCACCCTGTGGACTGAACAGCAATTGTCGTACTCTAAATGGCCATGCTGTGTGTTCTTGCCAGACTGGTTTTATCGGTACTCCACCATCCTGTAGACCAGAGTGCACTGTTTCGTCAGAGTGTCCGCAGAACAAGTTCTGCGTAAAATATAAATGTGCCGATCCGTGTATAGGAACTTGTGGAGAAAATACGAAATGCGTTGTTGTTAATCACAATCCAATCTGCAGCTGCAGTATTGGTTACACTGGAGATCCTTTCTCGCGCTGTGTTAAAATCGAAATGCCACAACCACCTCCAAAAGAGGTTGGAAATCCTTGCGTGCCAAATCCATGTGGACCAAATTCTCAGTGCAAAGTTATCGGCTCGCAACCTGCGTGCTCATGCTCATTGAACTACATTGGCAGACCTCCAAATTGCAGACCCGAATGTACTGATAACTCGGAATGTCCTACCACTGCTGCTTGCATTAATCAACGCTGCAAGAATCCTTGCCCCGGTGCATGTGGTGAGCTTGCTCGATGTGCCGTGCAGAATCATGCGCCTGTATGCACCTGTCCTGAAGGATATATTGGAGATGCATCTGTCAGTTGTGCATTAGCACCTCCTCCACGTAAGTACAGACCTTTTTTAACTTAAAATTATCTACGTTAAATCATTTCAAACGATAAGACAAATCAATTTTTGTTAATACAGCCCGAGAACCAGAACCATCGAATCCTTGTTTGCCAAATCCGTGTGGACCCAACGCTCAATGTCGTGAAAGAAATGGTGCCGGCGCTTGCGCCTGTCCATTTGATTTCATTGGAGATCCTTATGACAAACAAAAGGGTTGCCACAGGGAATGCGAATCAAGCAATGACTGTGCTGAGTATTTGGCTTGTGTTGGATTCAAGTGCGTTGATCCCTGTCCATCAACTTGTGGTACTTTGGCCATCTGCAGTGTTAAGGCACATGTGCCTGTCTGCACTTGTCCACCAAGTTATGTTGGAGATCCTTACTTTGCTTGTAACATTGAGGAGACTAAAGGTAATTGACAGATCCAATAGAGATTATTTTCTTACAAGATCAGTGCCGATTTTAATTTAATATCATCTCCAACAGACATACCACCGGCCAGAGATCCTTGTTCACCATCACCATGTGGACCTAACAGCAAGTGTCGTACTGTCAATGGACAAGCTGTATGCACTTGTCTGCCAGAGTACATTGGTGCTCCGCCGTCTTGCAGACCAGAGTGCATTGTCAATGCTGAATGTCCAGTTCATCTTGCCTGTATCAATAAGAAGTGTGCGGATCCTTGTCCAAACACTTGTGGCTTGAGAGCACAATGTACTACCAAGAATCACAATCCGATTTGCACCTGTCCAGCTGGTTTTACAGGAGATCCATTCACTCAGTGTTCTCCTCGTGGTAATAATACAATCTCGAAGCTAACGAAAGTAGTTTAGGATTTTAATTGTGGACTACAAAAATTTGTCTTTTTTTTTTTTAGTAATTGCTGATATCTCAACAACACAAAGACCACCGTCATGCACACCATCTCCCTGTGGTCCCAACTCTCAGTGTCAAATTATATCAGGAAGTCCTGCATGTTCTTGTCTTCCAAACTTCGTCGGTATTCCTCCAGAATGTCGACCAGAGTGCAGCATAAGTGCTGAGTGCAAGAGTCATCTTGCTTGCGTAAATCAGAAGTGCCAGGATCCTTGCACCGGTTCTTGTGGTATCAATGCACAATGCCATGTCCTGAATCACATTCCGGTGTGTACTTGCATCGAGAGATACACTGGTGATCCATTCACACAGTGCACGATGATTCCACCGAGTACGTATAATAAATTTTCTAAAAGTCTGTCGACCTTGGTTCGTGACACAGTTGTAATAATTATTTTCTCTAATTTTCAGCTACTGAACCATCAATCGTTAGCGACCCTTGCAATCCATCGCCTTGTGGACCCAATGCAATATGCAGGAATGGTGATTGCGAATGTTTACCAGAATATACTGGAAATCCATTTGAAGCCTGTCGACCTGAATGCATCCTGAACTCAGAATGTCCCCGTGACAAGTCTTGTCTACGTAACAAGTGCAAAGATCCCTGTCCTGGCGTCTGCGGCCAGAATGCTCAATGCGACGTGGTCAATCACATCCCTGTTTGCTCCTGTCCAACTGGATACGTTGGCGATCCTTTCGTTAACTGCAGAGTACAACCACAAGCTGTACCAGAAGATAAACGAGATCCTTGCACCCCATCCGTTTGTGGACCAAACAGTCAATGCAGGAACATCAATAACCATGCTGTATGCTCTTGTCTCCAAGGATATCTCGGTGCGCCACCTTCCTGCAGACCAGAGTGTATCGTCAGCTCTGAATGCTCTCCCACTAGGGCTTGTGTTAACAAGAAATGCACTGATCCATGCCTGGGTTCTTGTGGATTGAACGCACGTTGTGAAGTCATCAATCATTCTCCAATTTGCAGCTGCTTGCCTGGACAGACTGGTGATCCATTCAGGAGTTGTTATGATATTCCAAGTAAGATACCGAATGACATGACTTTTCGTCAATTTACAGTTTTATAAACGATATTAACAATATTTCATTTTAATCATTGCAGTTGTACCTGAACCGAAATTGCCTGAAGATCCTTGCAATCCTTCACCTTGTGGTCCAAATGCACAATGTCAAAATGTTAATGGCCAACCATCATGTTCATGCTTGCCATCTTACATTGGAACGCCACCTTCCTGCAGACCCGAATGTGTTATCAATCCTGATTGTCCTTCAAACAAGGCTTGCATAAATTCAAAATGCAAAGATCCTTGTCCAGGTTCTTGTGGAAGCAATGCTGAGTGCAGAGTAATCAATCATGCTGTGACATGTACCTGCTTCACTGGATACACCGGCAATCCGTTTGTGCAATGTGTTATCAAACAAGGTAATAAACAATTGTACAAGGTTATAATATTGATTTAAATTACAAATACGTTTATTAAATCTCTATATTTTACAGATGAAGTTGTCAATCCCTGCGAGCCATCACCTTGTGGTGCCAATGCAGTTTGCCAGCAACGTGACAATGCAGGTGCATGCAGCTGCATCGAGGACTACCATGGTAATCCATACGAAGGCTGTCAACCTGAATGTATCCTTAGTTCAGACTGTCCAACGAACAAGGCTTGTGTCCGAAACAAATGCGAAGATCCATGTCCTGGTGTCTGTGGTACACAAGCTCAGTGTTCTGTCGTTAATCACATTCCAACTTGCATTTGCTTCCCTGGATACATTGGAGATCCTTTCACATTCTGTACACTTCAGCCAGAGCCAAGTACGTCAAACTGTCATATATGGAATTAAGCATTTCATTTACCGATCTTACTGAACAACATTATCATTACAGCTACCGAAGCAACGATCATTGATCCCTGTAGACCATCTCCATGTGGACCCAACAGTATCTGTCGTGCAATCAATGATCAGGCTGTGTGCACTTGCCAAGAATCATACATAGGTTCACCACCAAATTGTAGACCAGAGTGTGTTGTACATTCCGAGTGTCCACAAAATCGTGCCTGCTACAAGTACAAATGCAATGATCCTTGTCCTGGTACTTGTGGAGTCGAAGCCAGATGCCAAGTGATCAATCACAATCCTCTGTGCAGTTGTCCAGCAGGAATGACAGGAGATCCTTTCTCAAGATGTTATCCTCAACCAAGTAAAAACACAGAATACATTTATACCTTAGCATACAATACTCGTAAATAATTTTTATATAACGTACGTTTTTTCTTAGTCGAACCATCAATCGTTGAAATGACTCCAAGGGATCCTTGTGCACACAGTCCATGTGGACTTTACGCTGAATGCAGAAATGTCGGTGACCAAGCAGCTTGTTCCTGTCTCAAGAATTATATTGGCTCTCCACCAAATTGTCGACCCGAGTGCGTTGTGAATACGGATTGTCCTTCGAATCAAGCTTGCATCTCAGAGAAATGCAGAGATCCTTGTGTTGGATCGTGCGGTCAAAATGCGGATTGCCGTGTTCAGAATCACATACCAACGTGTCTCTGTCAACAGGGATTTACTGGCGATCCATTTACACTTTGCTCACTGATCATTGGTAAGATTTGATTTATATATAATGATACACTGTTTTATTTTATATGAATACATGAAAATTGGTCACTTTGATATTACAGAACAACCAAAGGTCCCTGAGGATCCTTGCAATCCATCACCGTGCGGACCCAATGCAATATGCAACGAAGGCAGCTGTACCTGCCTCCCTGATTACTTTGGTGATCCTTACTCCTATTGTCGACCGGAATGTACTATGAACTCCGATTGCAGTCGAGTGAAAGCATGCATCAACCAGCACTGCATAGATCCTTGCCCAGGAACTTGCGGCACTGCAGCTCGTTGCGATGTTGTCAATCACATTCCAATGTGCAGCTGTCCGCCTGGCACGACTGGAGATCCCTTCTCGTTCTGCCGACCATTTAAGCAAGAAGGTATGTATAGCGTTTCTATGTATAAAACAAAATGATAAACTCTAAGAAAATTACATAACTCTAATTTTTATTCTCATTAGATACTCCTAAACAACCATGCACGCCATCACCTTGTGGTCCAAACAGCATCTGCAAGGTCATCAATAACCACGCAGTATGTTCCTGCCAGTTGAACTTCATTGGCAGTCCACCATCTTGCCGACCCGAGTGCATCGTCAGTGCAGAATGTCCATTGACGCAAGCCTGTCTAGGAAACAAATGTCAAGACCCGTGCCCGGGAACCTGCGGACAGAATGCCAGGTGTCAGGTTGTGAATCACAATCCGATTTGCAGTTGCTCCGAAGGGAACACAGGCGATCCATTCACCAGGTGTTACGCAGTTCCAGGTAAGATTTCATTAATACCAAATCTCTATATGGATCCAATCGACTTGTAAAAATAACAATGATCTTGTTCTTATCAGTGGAGATACCCAAAGTGCCTACCAATCCTTGCTTGCCATCGCCCTGTGGACCTAATGCAGAGTGCCACGTACGTGGAGAGAGTCCTGCATGTTCCTGCTCGCCAAATTACATCGGCATACCACCAAACTGCAGACCAGAATGCACTATCAATCCCGAATGTGCACCACAGCTCGCCTGCATTCAACAAAAGTGTCGTGATCCTTGTGTCGGTCTTTGCGGTCTGAATGCACGTTGCTCCGTCATCAATCATCACTCCGTCTGCACCTGCATAGAAGGTTACACCGGTGATCCGTTCAGCAGTTGCCAGCCTGCCGTTAAGGGTAAGTACATGTACTCGTCGACTCTTCATTACTGCATGTTCCTGATGTTGCTTGCATGCCAAGGTGAACAAGGTAAGTGCTAGAAATAGTTTAAGAAAGTCATGCGACTTCAGTTTAGTCGCATAATAGGAGAATCATTAGCGGCCAAGCGGTCGAGCTAAAACGCTTTCAAGGAAGCTTCCTGGTTTTGAAAGCTTCTCGATAACAATATTGAAACATGAAGTGCGTTTGAAATGAAAATGGTGGCGGGGCCTATCGACTGGGCTCGATAATGCACTCCTCCCCAACGTCTCCACCCCCCAAGCCCAATTTAATCCGGCCTGATAACAAAGATACTACGACACTCAAGACCCATTAAAACAAGGATGGCGAATCGTTCCCTTCCGCCCCACACATCCCTGATAACAAGGACACTGCGATGTTCTTACCCTGAACCAAACACCTGCGATTAACGTTAAGCCCCATAATAATGCCCACCCCTAATTCACATGCGCCTAGTACGCAGCATGTAGCCTGAATGATTTTACCGCTACGATACGTAAGAAATTATATTACACCAGCACCATGCGAACAAACCGTAATCCCGATGCCTCGCTAAAGATGTGAAAAGATTCCTTAGCGAAGAATGAAATAATAGAGAAATTGCACAAGCCGCTTATATAACACCATAATATATACCTAAGTTACTGAGAGTGTATCTACCAATCAAATGTGTTACAATGCACTGCAAATCATAACAGCCTTGCGTAGTCCATACCCACCCAATTAAAACGATCATTCATCAATAGAAATAAGCGCTTACCTGGTCCAATGAAATCAAAAATAAAACACTCCCACAGTAATACCCATGATATGTCAACTGCACTACCCTAGGTCAACCCTGTTTAACCCAAAAGCAAGAGAGAATAATTCACAGCTCTGGTGGCCACGCACTAATATGGCACTCATACCTATGCTTTTGGAGTGATGCTCCGTTAGGTAAAAATAAAATGATAAAAAAGAAAATTTCTATTTCCAGTAGAGCCCCCGAAAGAAATTAGGAATCCGTGCGACCCATCTCCCTGTGGCAGCAATGCCGTCTGCCGCGAGTATAACGGAGCAGGAGCATGCTCGTGCCTCCCAGACTACATAGGTAACCCGTACGAGGGTTGTCGCCCTGAGTGCGTCATTAATTCCGACTGCATGTCGAACATGGCTTGCATCAACACCAAGTGCAAGGACCCATGCCCAGGAACCTGCGGTTATAATGCCCAGTGCCACGTGGTGAACCACTTGCCATCTTGTTATTGTAATCCAGGCTTTACAGGAGACCCATTCAGACACTGTTCAGCAGTCCAGCCAATCAGTAAGCCCAGATGCATTAAGAAAGACAATTGCTGGTCGCATTTAACATGTTAAAGTGCACAGGCTTAACGTTGTATTTCCTAATGCAGTTGTGGAGGACGAAGTAGACCCATGCAGTCCCTCGCCCTGCGGACCCAATAGTAAATGCCGTGACCTGAATGGTCAAGCTGTCTGTTCCTGCCTACCAAACTACATTGGAAGTCCCCCAAGCTGTCGACCGGAGTGCGTTGTCAACAGCGAATGTCAATTGCAGCTTGCCTGTGTCAATTTGAAATGCATATCACCCTGCCCGGCTCCCTGCGGTATAAATACGCAGTGCAGAGTGATCAATCATAGTCCTATATGCATTTGTAATGTTGGCTACACCGGAGATCCCTTCAGCAAATGTTTCCCAGCACCTCGTAAGAGATTTAATGCATATTACTCAAGATGTCTTTATGCAATTGATAAATTTGCTAATTTACATTGCAGCCTTTGAGTATGGTCTTTTTGGATGAATTTTATATTTCTGATTTATATATTTTCTGATCTTTATATTTCGTTTATATGGACATCTTGAGGCAACGATACACCCATTCGACAGCCGCGTAATAATTCTCCAATTTCAGCGCCACCCCCTCTCTTAGAAGCTTTGGACCCCTGTATGCCATCCCCTTGTGGGCCCCATGCAGAATGTAGAAATATTGGAGGAGTACCATCCTGTTCCTGTCTCTCTAAGTACATTGGATCCCCACCGAATTGTCGCCCGGAGTGCAGAGTGCATTCTGATTGTGCAATGAATATGGCTTGTAGCAATGAGAAATGCAAAGATCCTTGTTTAGGCTCGTGTGGCCAGACTGCTCTGTGCTCAGTGCATAATCACGTACCGGTATGCATTTGCCCTGAAGGATACACTGGTGATCCGTTTAGTGGCTGTTATCCAAAACCACCACCCCCTCCAAGTAAGATTGCAGTTCACCAATGAAAAAAGAAAAATAGTCGGTATTACCAATTTTTGATTCTAAAAATTAAATTGAATCTATTCCTTTCTAGCCGTACCACTTGAAACTGATCCTTGTGATCCGTCACCTTGTGGCTCCAATGCACAGTGCCGTAATGGAGTTTGCACCTGCTTGCCAGAATATCAGGGCGATCCTTATTTCGGTTGTAGACCTGAATGTGTTTTGAATACGGATTGTCCTTTGAATAGAGCTTGCGTACGGAATAAGTGCGTGGATCCTTGTCCTGGTACTTGTGGTCAGAATGCACTTTGCGTCGTGTATAATCACGTACCCATGTGCAGCTGTCCCACAGGAACTACAGGAAATGCATTTGTGCACTGTTCCGCATACCGAGGTACGTTTGCGAGGAAATTTTCAAAAATTTAATTCTCGCGATAGCATCGATTAGTTCAAAGTCAATCTCATCAATCTTATCTAATTCTATCTTCCTGATATAAACAGAACCTCCCAAGAGGAATCCCTGCACTCCAAGTCCCTGCGGACCGAATAGTATCTGCCGTGAAATAAATGAGCAGGCTGTCTGTTCATGTGTATCAGGATTTATTGGATCGCCGCCATCTTGTAGACCAGAATGCGTAGTCAGCTCAGATTGTTCATTGAACGAAGCTTGTATCAATCAGAAATGCATTGACCCTTGCCCTGGTTCATGTGGACTAAAGGCCGTTTGCAATGTGATCAATCACAATCCTATATGCAGTTGCTTGCCACGGTTTACCGGTGATCCATTTGTTCGATGCACTCCACAACGTAAGAATATCAAACATAATTTTCAATATGTAGAATTCCTTGTAGAATCATAATTAATCCGTATTACTTCGTTTATTCTCAGCGGTACAAGAAGTGGTAAAGGTCGATCCTTGTCAGCCGTCGCCATGTGGCCCCAATGCTCAGTGTCATGTAGTAAACGATCAGCCATCTTGTTCTTGTTTGCCAGAATTCACAGGATCCCCGCCTTACTGTAAGCCTGAATGCATCAGTAATAGCGAGTGTTCGAGTCACTTGGCTTGTGTTAATCAGAAATGCAAGGATCCTTGTCCAGGATCATGTGGTGCTAATGCAGAATGCCGTGTAGTTAGTCACACAGCAATGTGTGTCTGCATAAATGGCTACGTAGGAGATCCTTTCAGTCAGTGTAGCATGAAGCCACGTAAGGATATTTTTGAAAAAAAAATATTTTCAATTATTAATTTAGAGAATATTGTTGATACATATTTATTGTCCTTGTAGCTTCGCCAATAGAACATCTTTCTCCTTGCACTCCATCACCTTGTGGTTTCAATGCAATATGCAAGGAACTTAATGGCGTAGGCTCCTGCACCTGCTTACCAGAATATGTAGGAAATCCTTACGAAGGATGTCGACCAGAATGTGTAGTAAATTCAGACTGTGCTTCGAGTCTTGCCTGCATTCGATCCAAGTGTCAGAATCCTTGTCCTGGAACCTGTGGACAGAATGCAGAATGCCAAGTGATCAATCATTTACCATCGTGCACCTGCATTCCTGGTTATACTGGAGATCCATTCCGTTACTGCAATTTAATACCAGTAGCTGGTAATAGCACAGTCCAATTTTTTTAATTTCCTATCCAAATTATCTGACCTAAATAATTTTCAAAATGTATCTATCATCACAGTAGTGCAAGATGAGCCACGAGACCCTTGCAATCCATCACCCTGTGGACCAAACAGTCAATGTCGAACGATTAACGATCAAGGTGTATGTTCCTGTCTGCCAGAATATACCGGAAGTCCGCCAGGATGTCGTCCCGAGTGCGTCGTAAGCTCTGAATGTTCGAGGAACAAAGCTTGCATCAATCAGAAATGTGTTGATCCTTGCCCTGGTCCATGTGGACTAAGCACGACTTGTGTGGTTTTGAATCATAGTCCAATTTGTGCTTGCAAGCAAGGTTTAACTGGAGATCCATTCACTAAGTGTTTCCCTATACCAAGTAAGACATAAGACGCCCCATCTTTTAAAAGACAAAAACGTCAGTCAAGTGTTTAGAAATCTAGTTTCTAAAAACTCTTTTCTTTCAGAACCAATACCAACCCCTGTTGTAGTATCAAATCCATGTGTATCAGGAGTATGCGGGCCAAATGCTGAATGTAGAGATATTGGTGGTGCACCATCTTGCTCTTGTCTACCTACTTACCTAGGCAGTCCTCCAAATTGTAGACCAGAATGTACGATCAATGCAGACTGTCCCAGTAGTAGAGCTTGCATCAATCAGAAGTGCAAAGATCCTTGTCTTGGCTCTTGTGGCGTTGGATCTCGTTGTGCAGTTGTAAATCATACTCCAATGTGTACATGTCCTGAGGAATACACTGGAGATCCTTTCAGTAATTGTTACCTGAAGCCACCCGAAAGTAAGAATCCGGCATTCCCTCATATCAAACAGATCACTTCGATCTGTATTCTATATCAAGCTTTCCATTTTATTCTAGTATCAACACAACCAGTCTTTACGGATCCTTGTAACCCATCCCCATGTGGACCAAATGCCCAATGCAATGCAGGAGTATGCACTTGCCTACCAGAATACCAAGGAGACCCTTATCAAAGTTGTAGACCTGAATGTGTCCTGAACACAGATTGTCCACTAAACAGAGCTTGTGTCCGAAACAAGTGCATAGATCCTTGTCCAGGCACATGTGGTCAGAATGCCATATGCAATGTGTTCAATCATGTCCCCATGTGCAGTTGTCCCACAGGAATGGCTGGAAATGCATTTATTGCTTGCAATCCGGTCAGAGGTAATATCTCCTCTCAATCTCTTACTCAAATTAGATCACCCTTGAATTTTCTAATACATTCATACTGTATATCCCTACAGACCCGATAGTAGAAAATCCATGCAATCCATCAACGTGCGGACCTAACAGTCTATGTCGCGCTATAAATGGTCATGCAGTATGCACTTGCGTGCCTGGTTACATTGGCAGTCCACCGACATGCAGACCTGAGTGCATTGTGAGCTCGGATTGCGGAAGGAGCGAAGCTTGCAGCAATCAAAAGTGCATCGATCCATGCCAAGGCACATGTGGTCTTCGAGCCTTGTGCCAAGTAGTAAATCACAATCCTATTTGCAGCTGCCCTTCGAGTTACACAGGCGATCCTTTCGTTAGATGCGAAGTCATACGTAAGGATTTCATTACAAAGCTAACCCTCAAGTTAAATTTTAATTACTTTTGTCACATTATTTTCTTTCCTTAGTATCAACGCCTGTACCAGTTAACCCTTGCCAACCATCCCCCTGTGGTCCTAATGCTCAATGCCAGGTCATTAATGACAATCCATCTTGTTCGTGTCTTGCTGAATTTATTGGATCTCCACCAAACTGCAGACCTGAATGTATAAGTAATAGCGAATGCTCCAGCCACTTGGCTTGTATCAATCAAAAGTGTAAAGATCCTTGTCCAGGATCTTGTGGCGCCAATGCAGAGTGTAGAGTAGTCAGTCACACACCAATGTGTGTCTGTTCTATTGGATACACTGGGGATCCATTTGCGCAGTGCAATTATAAACAACGTAAGGATCATTCAGATATTTAATGAATGACTCTTTAATGATTTTTATATAATATTCAACATTATCCCATTTCCAGCTGATATCCAACCAATCGAACACCTTTCACCCTGCACGCCATCACCTTGTGGTTCGAATGCAATTTGCAAAGAACAAAATGGCGTAGGTTCCTGTACCTGCATACCTGAATACATTGGTAATCCTTATGAAGGATGTCGACCAGAATGCACGATTAATTCAGATTGTATATCGAGTTTGGCCTGTATCCGGTCAAAATGCCAAAATCCATGTCCTGGAACTTGCGGTCAGAATGCAGAGTGTCAAGTAATTAATCACTTGCCAAGTTGTACCTGTATTCCTGGATTTACGGGAGACCCATTCCGTTATTGTCGTCCCCAACCGCAGCCCAGTAAGTCACAAGGATATTTTAGTCTGTCATGTATATTTTCGATGACATTAAAAAATCATAACACAGATCATCGTAATCAAGTTACCCATTTCATATCATACGTAATCCTTTGAGGGAAAAAAGATTCTAATACACTGACCAATGCTGTGGACTTAATTTTAGTAACGAGGTTGTAGATTTTTGTTTCATTATCGGATTCAGTCAATGACGTGTAACTATAATTAATTAAATACTGACCCTGTAGGAGTTAAGGAGGTTTAGGAATTCATTAAAAAATTCACTCACTCAAACTCACGCTTTTAACGAGGGAGTCTATTACGCCAAAGATACAATCCTAAGTGAAATACATTTCCAAAACTTTCAGCTCTTCATGAGGAACCAAGCGACCCTTGTAATCCTTCGCCATGTGGACCGAACAGTCAATGCCGTGTAATAAATGATCAAGCTGTATGCTCTTGCTTACCAGAATATACTGGAAGTCCCCCAGGATGTCGACCTGAGTGTGTAGTAAGCTCGGAATGTCCAGCTAGCAAAGCTTGCATTAATCAGAAATGCATCGACCCATGTCCTGGTCCCTGCGGCCTGAATACAATTTGCAAAGTTCTAAATCATAGTCCCATATGCGCCTGCAAGCAGGAGTACACTGGCGACCCGTTCACCAGGTGTTTCCCGACTCCAAGTAAGACAACTTTACATAAGTTCATAACCTTGTTAAGGTCTAACAATGCGCAAGGAGTAATTGTTAATTTCTTAACTTAAAAAACACTTAACGTTTTTTAAAACTCACACAAAAACCATACCAACTATTTTACAGAACCATTGCCTCCACCACCAGAACCAGTACGGAACCCTTGTATACCATCCCCATGTGGACCCTACGCAGAATGCAGAGACATTGGTGGTTCCCCATCTTGTTCATGTTTACCAACTTACATAGGCAGTCCACCAAATTGTAGACCAGAGTGCACTATAAATCCTGATTGTCCTAGTAACAAAGCCTGTATAACAGAAAAGTGCAGAGACCCTTGTCCTGGCTCGTGCGGATTTGGTGCAACCTGCAATGTTATTAATCATACTCCCGTATGCACTTGTCCAGAGGGTTACACGGGAGATCCTTTCAGTAGCTGTACCCTGAAGCCTCCAGAACGTAAGAATACTTAAGAACCCCTATAAGGATTGTCACGTCAAAAACTCTCTTTTCAACGAATCAAAATATTCCAGCTGTATATGACCCGATAGACCCTTGTAATCCATCACCTTGTGGACCGAATGCACAATGCAGAGATGGGGTTTGCACGTGCCTACCCGAATATCAGGGTGACCCTTACTCTGGATGTCGACCCGAATGTGTTCTCAACAGTGACTGTCCTCTGAACAGAGCTTGCATTCGTAATAAATGTACAGATCCTTGTCCAGGTACATGTGGGCAAAATGCAATCTGCAATGTGTACAATCATGTACCAATGTGCAGCTGTCCTCCAGGAATGTCCGGAAATGCATTCGTTGTATGTTCTATTGTACAAGGTGTGTTTTTGCCTTCATTCATATTTTATATTCTATATTCATATATTTTTCCTTCTTCAGTCAAAGTATTGTGATGTATTTTATAATTGAATGCACAATGTTCTTTTGTAGAAACTTTTGTCCAGAATCCATGCAGTCCTTCGACTTGTGGTCCTAACAGTCAGTGTCGTGTTATAAACGAACAAGCTGTTTGTTCTTGTATACAAGGATATATAGGTAGCCCACCATCGTGCAGACCAGAATGTGTTGTTAGTTCAGACTGTATGAGCAATTTGGCGTGCAGTAATCAAAAATGTATTGATCCATGTCCTGGCACTTGCGGCATTAGAACGCAGTGTCAGGTTATCAATCACAATCCAATTTGTACCTGCCTACCAAGACACAATGGGGATCCATTCGTTAGATGTGACCCAATTCGTAAGAATATTTTTAAATCATTTTTTATAGTTTACGAAGAGATAGGGTTTATCTTAATAATGCCGTTTTTCTAATTAGTGGATACACCAATTGTGGTACCAGTCAATCCATGCCAACCGTCACCTTGTGGCCCTAACGCAGTGTGCCAAGTTATAAACGATTCCCCCTCGTGCTCCTGCTTGCCAGAATTCACAGGGGCTCCACCGAATTGTAGACCCGAGTGCATCAGTAACAGTGAATGTTCTAGTCATCTTGCATGTATCAATCAGAAATGCAAAGATCCTTGCCCAGGCTCCTGCGGTGCAAATGCAGAGTGTCGTGTGGTCAGTCATACACCTTTGTGCGTTTGTATCAGCGGCTATGTTGGAGATCCGTTCAGTCAGTGTACAGTTAAACCACGTAAGCCTCACATCTCCCAATATACAACCTTTTACTGCCTTGTCGAAGAATCCCTTATAACAAATATTTATCTGTAGCACCGGTTGAACATCTTTCTCCCTGCACACCGTCCCCCTGCGGCTCCAATGCCATTTGCAGAGAACAAAACGGTGTGGGATCCTGCACTTGTTTACCAGAATATATCGGAAATCCGTACGAAGGGTGCAGACCGGAGTGCGTAGTCAGTTCCGACTGTGTGCCAAGTCTTGCATGTATACGATCCAAGTGTCAGAACCCGTGTCCTGGAACCTGTGGACAGAACGCAGATTGTCAAGTGATAAACCACGCCCCATCTTGTACATGTATTCCTGGATTTACTGGAGATCCATTCCGCTATTGTCATCCTACACCTGCACCTGGTAACGTCACAACCAACTTTTCTTTTTCAATATTTATATAGCAAACACCTGTGTCTCAATCAAATTATCATTCATAGTGGTTGAAGACGAACCTATAGATCCATGCAACCCATCGCCCTGTGGTCCAAACAGTCAATGTCGCAATCTCAATGGCCAAGCTGTATGCTCTTGTTTACCAGAATACATAGGAAGTCCACCAGGATGTCGTCCAGAGTGTGTAGTAAGCTCGGAGTGCACGTCAAACAAGGCTTGCATAAATCAAAAGTGTATTAATCCGTGCCCAAGTCCTTGCGGATTGAATACAAATTGCGAGGTTCTTAACCATAGTCCAATCTGTGCTTGCAAACAAGGATATACTGGAGATCCTTTCACAAGATGTTTCCCTATTCCAAGTAAGAAGCTAATGCAAGGATAATAATACTTGTTCAAGATATCAGATTAGGGTTATCATAAAATTTCCATTTTCAGAACCATTACCAGCTCCTGAACCAGTCAAAAATCCATGCTTCCCATCTCCTTGTGGATTATATGCAGAATGCCGTGACATCGGTGGTTCTCCCTCATGTTCCTGCTTACCGACTTACATTGGTAGTCCACCAAATTGCAGACCAGAGTGTACCATAAATCCTGACTGTCCAAGCAACAAGGCTTGCATGAAAGAAAAGTGCAGAGATCCTTGTCCAGGATCCTGTGGATTACTGGCTCAGTGTCATGTAATAAATCACACACCTGTGTGCACGTGTCCTGAAGGCTATACAGGAGATCCATTCAGTAATTGTTATCCAAAACCGCCACCACGTAAGCCTACCTTTTTTGTAAAATTATATCATAAAGACAAGACTGACTACAGACTTTTTTTGACACCACGTATAATTTTTTAGCACCGGAGCCTGTAGAAGTAGATCCATGTAATTTATCACCCTGTGGATCAAATGCTCGTTGTGATAATGGCATTTGTACTTGCTTACCTGAATACCAAGGAGATCCTTACACTGGCTGTCGTCCTGAATGTGTTCTGAATACTGACTGTCCTTTGAACAGAGCTTGCTTGCGCAATAAATGCGTCGACCCATGCCCAGGAACTTGTGGTCAATATGCAATCTGTAATGTCTTCAATCATGTTCCCATGTGCAGTTGTCCTATTGGAATGACTGGGAATGCATTCATTTCGTGCTCACGAATACCAGGTAGCTTGATCAGTACATTTAGAAAGAAATCAGTGAGTCTTGAAACTTGCTAATAATTCATTTGTCTTTGTAATAGAACCCGAGTTCAAAGATCCATGCAATCCATCTCCTTGTGGACCGAATAGTCATTGCCGTGCCATAAACGGTCAAGCTGTATGCACTTGTGTTGTCGGATACATTGGAAGTCCACCTTCCTGCAGACCTGAGTGTGTCGTTAGTTCAGATTGTGCACGTAACGAAGCCTGCAGCAATCAAAAATGCATCGATCCTTGTCCTGGAACATGTGGAATCAGAGCACAGTGTCAAGTTATCAATCATAATCCCATATGCAGTTGTCCTCGAGGTCACACCGGTGATCCATTTGTCAGATGCGAACCAATACGTAAGATCTCTTTTGTTCAGATAACAGAATCACAACTAGAAGTATATATTAATTTTTTACCTTCGCTAAAAATTCTATAGAAGACACTGTTGTAACTCCTGTTAATCCATGCCAACCATCCCCATGTGGACCAAACGCACTTTGTCAAGTAATCAACGAGTCGCCTTCGTGTTCCTGCTTACCAGAATATACAAGTTCTCCACCAAACTGTAGACCTGAATGTGTTAGCAATAGTGAATGCTCTAGTCACCTGGCTTGCATTAATCAGAAGTGCAAGGATCCTTGTCCAGGTGCATGTGGAATCAATGCCGAATGTCGTGTTGTGAGCCATACACCAATGTGTGCATGTCTTCTTGGATATGCTGGTGATCCATTCTCGCAATGTACTGAGAAGCAAAGTAAGACTGGAGACCCCATTTTAAATTGAAATTCATTTTTTTTTCAGTTTGTAACAGTCACTTGATTATATGAATTCCCCTCATTTTAGATATACCAGTCGAACACCTTTCACCCTGCACCCCATCACCATGTGGTTCTAATGCAATTTGCAAAGAACAGAATGGAGTAGGTTCATGCACTTGTCTACCTGAATATATTGGCAACCCTTACGAAGGATGTCGTCCGGAATGTATAATGAATTCGGATTGCGTAGCAACTCTTGCCTGCATCCGATCCAAGTGTCAGAATCCTTGTCCAGGAACCTGTGGATTAAATGCAGAATGCCAAGTGATCAATCACTTGCCATCATGTACATGTTTCCCTGGTTACACTGGTGATCCATTCCGTTATTGTCATCAAGAAATTGCACCTGGTAAATTCTCTAAACTCTATTCTACTTTTCTCAGTCACAATAAGAATTATGTAGTATTAAGCAACGATCTTTCTCCAGTAATATCAGAACCAGTAGATCCATGCAACCCATCACCATGTGGACCGAATAGTCAATGTAGAGTCGTAAATGGCCAGGGTGTTTGTTCTTGCCTACCAGAATATATCGGTAGTCCACCAGGATGTCGACCAGAGTGTGTAGTGAGCTCGGAATGTCCTAGCAACAGAGCTTGCGTTAATCAAAAGTGCATAAATCCTTGTCCTGGTCCATGTGGACTTAATACAGAATGTGCAGTACTGAATCACAGTCCAATTTGTACTTGCAAGTCGACATACACAGGAGATCCATTCACGCGTTGCTTCCCAACACCAAGTGAGAATATAAAAATTCTAAAAATTACTTCAGAAATTATCCACGAGTCTGTTCTCATCTTGCAAAATATTTCAGAGCCATTACCTGCACCACAACCTGTTAGAAATCCATGTGTGCCTTCACCGTGCGGTCCATATGCTGAATGTCGTGATATTGGAGGTGCACCTTCCTGTTCTTGTTTGTCTAATTACATTGGCAGTCCACCAAATTGCAGACCAGAGTGTACAATAAATTCAGACTGTCCAAGCAGCAAGGCCTGCATAAGAGAAAAATGTAAAGATCCTTGTCCTGGATCCTGTGGAATATTAGCACAGTGTAATGTTATCAATCATACACCAGTGTGCACTTGTCCTGATGGATACACTGGAGATCCTTTCAGTAATTGCTTCCCTAAACCGCCACCACGTAAGGATCACGTCTTTCAGATCTTTAAAATTATATTCTTGACAGTTTTTTTACATCACAATGGATATTACAGCTCCTGAACCAGTTGCCGACGATCCTTGCAATCCAGATCCTTGTGGACCAAACGCACAATGTAACGACGGTATTTGCACGTGCCTTCCAGAATATCAAGGCGATCCTTACGTCGAATGTCGCCCTGAGTGCGTTCTTAATACTGATTGTCCACTTGACAAAGCTTGTGTTCGAAACAAGTGCAAAGATCCTTGTCCGGGAACTTGCGGACAAAATGCAATATGCAATGTTTATAATCATGTGCCCATGTGCAGTTGTTCACCAGGAACAAGCGGAAATGCATTTGTACTTTGCTCTCCCTTCAGAGGTACTTTTTTTAGCATTACCTTTGTGCTGCGTATTAATTAGAATTTATGCTCTAACATTTGTTTTCATTGTTGTGATAGAACCAGTGGTTGAGGATCCTTGTAATCCTTCGCATTGTGGTCCTAATAGTCTGTGTCGTACAGTGAACGGCTTAGCAGTTTGCACTTGTGTTCCTGGATTTATTGGAAGTCCACCATCTTGTAGGCCCGAATGTATAGTCAGTTCAGATTGTGCAAGAAGTGAAGCTTGTAGTAATCAAAAATGCATAGATCCTTGTCCAGGAACTTGTGGCATCAGAGCTCAATGTCAAGTTATCAATCACAATCCTATATGCAGCTGTCCTGCGAGAATGACTGGTGATCCATTTGTGAGATGTGAACCTATACGTAAGGAACTTGTATATCGAATTATAATATTATCTGGAAATTTTCCTGTACTACGTGAATACTTTATTTTCAGTGGATGCACCGGTTGTTGTTGTAAATCCATGCCAACCATCGCCCTGCGGCCCTAACGCAGTGTGCCAAGTTATAAACGATTCCCCCTCGTGCTCTTGCTTGCCAGAATTCACAGGGGCTCCACCGAATTGTAGACCCGAGTGCATCAGTAACAGTGAATGTTCTAGTCATCTTGCATGTATCAATCAGAAATGCAAAGATCCTTGCCCAGGCTCCTGCGGTGCAAATGCAGAGTGTCGTGTGGTCAGTCATACACCTTTGTGCGTTTGTATCAGCGGCTATGTTGGAGATCCGTTCAGTCAGTGTACAGTTAAACCACGTAAGCCTCACATCTCCCAATATACAACCTTTTACTGCCTTGTCGAAGAATCCCTTATAACAAATATTTATCTGTAGCACCGGTTGAACATCTTTCTCCCTGCACACCGTCCCCCTGCGGCTCCAATGCCATTTGCAGAGAACAAAACGGTGTGGGATCCTGCACTTGTTTACCAGAATATATCGGAAATCCGTACGAAGGGTGCAGACCGGAGTGCGTAGTCAGTTCCGACTGTGTGCCAAGTCTTGCATGTATACGATCCAAGTGTCAGAACCCGTGTCCTGGAACCTGTGGACAGAACGCAGATTGTCAAGTGATAAACCACGCCCCATCTTGTACATGTATTCCTGGATTTACTGGAGATCCATTCCGCTATTGTCATCCTACACCCGCACCTGGTAAAGTCACAACCAACTTTTCTTTTTCAACATTTATATAGCAAACACCTGTGTCTCAATCAAATTATCATTCATAGTGGTTGAAGACGAACCCATAGATCCATGCAACCCATCACCTTGTGGACCTAACAGCCAATGTCGTGTATTAAATGGCCAAGCAGTGTGTTCGTGCCTTCCAAAATATATAGGAAGTCCTCCTAGCTGTCGACCTGAGTGTGTTGTCAGTTCAGAATGTCCAGCAAACAAAGCTTGCATTAATCAAAAATGCACGAACCCTTGTCCAAATCCATGTGGTCAGAGTACCAACTGTGCCGTTTTAAATCACAGTCCAATATGCACCTGCATAAGTGGATATACCGGAGATCCATTCACAAGATGTTTCCCAATTCCAAGTGAGTTTAAAAAAAAAAAAAAAAAACAGAAATACACACCCAAAAAAATATCAGAAAAGATATATTATACAATAAACAATTTCAGAACCACCACCAGCACCTGTTCAAGTCCAAAACCCTTGTATACCATCTCCCTGTGGCCCGCACTCTGAATGTCGTGATATTGGAGGTGCACCATCTTGCTCTTGTCTACCAACCTATATTGGTAGTCCACCAAACTGCAGACCAGAGTGTACAATAAATCCCGATTGCCCAAGCAACAAAGCTTGTATGAGAGAGAAGTGCAAAGACCCTTGTCCAGGATCTTGTGGTGCCTTGGCACATTGTGCAGTAATAAATCATACACCAGTGTGTACATGTCCTGAGGGATACACTGGAGATCCCTTCAGTAATTGTTATCCCAAGCCTCCACCACGTAAGAAAAATTTACAGTAATTCAATAGATTTTATTCTGAAACAATTTATAATTTTTATGTTATAACGTTTACAGCTGCAGATCCAATTCCAAGAGATCCTTGCAATCCATCACCCTGTGGATCAAATGCTCGTTGCGACAATGGCGTTTGCACTTGTCTACCCGAGTATCAGGGTGATCCTTATGCTGGTTGTCGTCCAGAATGTATTCTGAATACAGACTGTCCCTTGAACAAAGCTTGCTTACGTAACAAGTGTATGGATCCATGTCCAGGCACTTGCGGACAGAATGCAATCTGCAATGTTTACAATCATGTACCAATGTGCACGTGTCCTGCGGGAATGTCAGGAAATGCATTTATCTTGTGCAGTCCTTACAGAGGTATAAGATTGAATCTCAATATATTTATTCTATAGAAGAAAAAGACAATCCAACAATATAATTTTTCTTCTTATCATAGAACCAGTGATAACGAATCCTTGCAATCCGTCGCCATGTGGTTCAAATAGTCAGTGTAGAGAAGTAAATGGAGTTGCTGTCTGCACTTGTATAGTTGGTTTCACTGGTAGTCCACCAACCTGTAGACCAGAATGTGTTGTCAGTACCGATTGCTCACCATCCGAAGCCTGCATTAATCAAAAGTGCAAGAATCCTTGTCCAGGAACTTGTGGAATTTCGGCCTTGTGTCAAGTAGTAAATCACAATCCAATATGCAGCTGCCCTGCAAGAATGACAGGCGATCCATTTATTAGATGCACTCCAATACGTAAGAAGTTCACAGATTTCTTTGATACATTCTTTCCTATTGGAACAGTTTGATTAAATTCGTCTTATTACGTTTTAGCTGATACACCAGTCGTTCAAAAAAATCCATGCCAACCCTCGCCTTGTGGTCCTAATGCACAATGTCAAGTCATTAATGATTCACCATCGTGCTCTTGCTTACCAGAATTCACTGGTTCTCCACCAAATTGCAGACCAGAATGTGTTAGTAACAATGAATGTTCAAGTCATCTGGCTTGTATCAATCAGAAGTGTAAAGATCCTTGTCCAGGATCATGCAGCACGAATGCACTGTGCAGAGTAGTTGCACATACACCAAATTGCTATTGTACAGCTGGATATACCGGGGATCCATTTACTCAGTGTGTCCTGGAGCAAAGTAAGGATCCAAATGATTTCACTGCACTGCCAATTGTTATCAGAAGATTCGATGTAATTAAAAATACAATTACCCACCATTCTAGTTGTGCCAGTCGAGAAACCTCAGCCGTGTATACCTTCACCTTGCGGCGCAAATGCAGTTTGTAAAGAAAGAAATGGCGCAGGATCTTGTTCATGTTTACCGGAATACATTGGAAACCCTTACGAAGGCTGTCGACCTGAATGTGTAGTTAACTCAGATTGTGTACCTAGCAAAGCTTGTGTTCAGACTAAGTGCAAAGATCCTTGTCCTGGCACATGCGGTCAGAATGCAATATGTCAGGTGATCAATCACTTGCCTTCATGCACCTGCATTCCTGGATTCACAGGAGATCCTTTCCGTTATTGTCACGTTGAACCTGCGCCGGGTAAGATACCATTTTTTTGTAGTCCAATCGAATATTGATATCTCAAATTTGGAAGTCATCTTTTAATGATCTCATTGTTTATTCGACAGTAATTCATGATGATCCACGAGATCCCTGTGTTCCCTCACCATGTGGACCGAACAGTGTGTGTCGTGAAAATAATGGTCAGGCAGTCTGTTCTTGTCTTCCAAATTATATTGGTTCTCCACCCGGTTGTAGACCAGAGTGCGTAGTAAGTTCTGAATGTGCATCAAACAAAGCTTGCACGAACCAAAAGTGCATTGATCCTTGCCCAGAACCATGTGGTAACAATGCAGAATGCAAGGTCATCAATCACAGTCCAATATGCACATGTAGAACCGGATTTACCGGGGACGCATTCACGTCCTGCTTCCCAACTCCACGTTAGTACAATTTAATCTTAACTACTAGGACCTGCATAATTTTCTAAACATCAACTAAATATCGCTGTTTTTATTCCACTTCAGGACCAATACCCGAAACTCCAGCAACGATACCAAGAGATCCTTGCATTCCATCACCCTGTGGATCATATTCTCAATGTAGAAATATTGCCGGAAATCCATCTTGCTCTTGTTTGCCTACGTACATAGGAGCTCCACCAAATTGTAGGCCGGAATGTTCTATAAATCCAGAATGCTCAAGTAACTTAGCATGTATTCGGGAAAAATGCTCTGATCCATGTCCTGGATCTTGTGGACTTGGTGCAAGATGTGAAGTTATAAATCATACTCCAATCTGTACCTGTCCAGACGGATATACTGGCGATCCATTCACTAACTGTGTACTCAAACCACCGATTCGTAAGACACTCTTCATATTTATATTATACGATTAAAAAATAATTAATTATTTATCTGAGCATATTACATAAAATTTACAGTACAAGAACCACAAGTCTTAGACTTGTGTAATCCCTCACCCTGTGGACCCAATGCAATTTGTCGGGATGGTACCTGTACTTGTATACCTGAATACCATGGTGATCCATACAGCGGTTGTCGACCCGAATGCGTTGTTAATAATGATTGTCCTAGAAACAAAGCTTGTATTCGCAACAAGTGCGTCGATCCTTGTATAGGAACTTGTGGACAAAATGCACAATGTCTTACGACAAACCATATACCTATTTGCACCTGTCCTGCCGGAACAAGTGGCAATGCTTTCATTGTGTGTTCTCCAATTAAAGGTAAAATAAAACTCCAGTCATGGACTAAAATTTTGTTGAATATTTTTAATAGCAATTTTGAAGAATTTTTTAAATCTATTTATCCTTGCCTCGATAGAAGAAATTAAACATCCTTGTTCACCGTCTCCATGTGGACCAAATAGTCATTGCCAGGAAATAAATGGCCTAGCAATATGCAAGTGCATACAAGGTTATATCGGAAGTCCACCATCATGTAGACCAGAGTGTGTTGTCAGTTCAGATTGTCCGCAAAATCAGGCGTGTATTAATCAAAAGTGCAAAGATCCTTGTCCTGGCACATGCGGTTTGAGAGCAGAATGTGCTGTAATTAATCACAATCCAATATGCAGCTGTCGTCATGGATTAACCGGAGATCCGTTTTTAGCTTGCAATCCAATACGTAAGATAAAATTGAACCTGAAAATATTTTTCTTTAATATAAATCCTCTTTTATGGTTATCAATGATCCATTTTCTTTCATAGTGGAGGTTCAAGCTGAACCAATCAATCCGTGCCAGCCATCACCTTGTGGACCGAATGCACAGTGCCAAGTTATAAATCAGTCACCGTCCTGCTCCTGTTTACCTGAATTTATAGGATCCCCACCAAATTGTAGGCCCGAATGTGTCAGTAACAGTGAATGCACAAGTCGTCTGGCATGTGTAAATCAGAAATGCAAAGATCCTTGTCCAGGTGTATGTGGCGCCAATGCCGAGTGTCGTGTCTTTAGTCATACGCCGATGTGTATCTGTAATTCAGGATTTACTGGCGATCCCTTCACTCAGTGTACACCCGTTCAACGTAAGTCTTAGAATTTTTGTTCTTAATGCACTTTGTGATTAATTTCAAAAAATCATAACACCCTTTGTACCATTTTAGCAATTGAAGAAAGACCAACACCCTGCACGCCCACTCCTTGCGGTGCTAATGCAATTTGCAAACAACAAGGCGATGCAGGATCTTGTTCATGTCTCCCAGAATACATTGGCAATCCTTACGAAGGATGCAGACCTGAGTGCGTTAGAAATTCTGACTGTTCTGCAAATCTTGCATGTATCAGATCTAAGTGTCAAGATCCTTGTCCTGGAACTTGTGGTCAGAATGCACTTTGTCAGACTATAAGCCACTCGCCCACTTGTACCTGTATTCAAGGATACACTGGTGATCCATTCCGATATTGTAATCTGATAGTACCTCAAATCCGTAAGATCCTCAATTTCTTTTTCATCTTCTTTTTTTTTCATAGTACCAATATAACACATTTTATTTCTTTGAAATTAGAACAAGAAGAAAAGAGAAACCCTTGCAGTCCTTCACCCTGTGGACCAAACAGCGAATGCCGTGTAAATAATGACCAAGCTGTCTGTTCATGTCTACCAACATATATTGGCAGTCCACCAGGTTGCCGCCCAGAGTGTGTTGTCAGTTCAGAATGTCCCTCGACAAGAGCATGTGTGAACCAGAAGTGTATAGACCCATGTCCAGATCCTTGTGGCTCGAATGCATTATGCAAAGTGATCAATCACAGTCCAATTTGCTTCTGCAAGAACGGCTACACTGGAGATCCGTTTTCCAGATGCTTCCATATAGAAAGTACGTGTCACTTCCTGAGATTCATGTAGCTGTTCTTTCTTCAATTAGAAATAATACAAATTCCTTCGCTTCATTCTAGTTCAAGTTCAACAAGAACCGCCAATCTATAGAGATCCTTGCGTGCCTTCGCCCTGTGGAGCTAATGCAATTTGTCAACGCGTGGGAGATACTCCATCTTGTTCTTGCTTGCCAAACTATTTTGGCAGTCCACCAAATTGTAGACCAGAATGTACCATTAATTCAGAATGTCCCAGCAACAGAGCATGCATTCAGGAAAGGTGTAAAGACCCATGTCCAGGATCCTGTGGGTTCGAAGCTCAGTGCACCGTAATAAATCATACACCAATATGCACATGCCGTGAAGGTTACATCGGTGATCCATTCAGTCAATGTCATTTAAAACCTTTGGAAAGTGAGTTACAGAAACGTGATCTTCGTATTCCTTGAAAAGTTTAATTGATTATACTAAAACATATTTCTATACTTCAGTCGCGCCAATTGAAACCGATCCGTGCAATCCGTCTCCTTGTGGACCAAATGCACAATGTGACAATGGCCACTGCACTTGCTTACCTGAATACTTTGGAAATCCACTAACTGGATGTCGACCGGAGTGTGTACTCAATACGGATTGCCCTCGTGATAAAGCATGTATCAGGAATAAATGTCAGGACCCATGTCCTGGCACTTGTGCCAGTAATGCATTGTGCAATGTTATCAATCATATACCAATGTGCAGCTGCGCAGCTGGTTTTGAAGGCAATGCCTTTGTCCTTTGCACACCCGTTAAAGGTATTTAAAAATTCGTCTCCCTTTCACAAAATTAAAAACAGCTGTACCAGGAGATAATTTTTTCTTTTTTATATAGTTTCTCAAGTTGTTTCTCCCTGCACACCATCGCCTTGCGGACCCAATAGTCAATGTCGTGCCAACAATGGTTTAGCGATTTGTACATGTGTCCCAGGATACATAGGAAGCCCACCGTCTTGTCGACCTGAATGTATAGTCAGTTCTGAATGTCGTTTGAGTGAAGCTTGTACAAATCAGAAATGTAGAAATCCTTGTATCGGCACTTGCGGTCTTGGAGCACGTTGTGAAGTCATAAATCACAATCCAATATGTCATTGTCCCGCCAAGTACACAGGAGATCCATTCGTCCGCTGCACACCAATTCGTAAGACCTATAAGATATCCTAGAAGAATTTTGACCATCGGAATTGAATATTAATTTGCATATTTTATTCCCAATAGCTGAAGAGCCAGTAGTGCATGTAAATCCTTGTCAACCATCACCTTGTGGACCAAATGCTCAATGCCAGGTCATTAACGATTCACCATCTTGTTCCTGTTTACCTGAATTCACTGGTTCTCCACCAAACTGCAAACCTGAATGTGTCAGCAATAGCGAATGTCCTAATCATCGAGCTTGCGTAAATCAAAAGTGCAAGGATCCATGTCCTGGCGCATGTGGTTCGAATGCGCAATGTCGTACAGTCAGTCACACACCAATGTGCTTCTGTGCTGAAGGATTTACAGGAGACCCATTCACGCAATGCGTTATTAAGCCATGTGAGAATTTAATTGATTACTCTATCGATTATAAAAACACCAAAGTAGTTACAGTGTCCTCCATGACTATTGATACTTTTACAGTGGAAGACATATCAGAAAGACCAACACCTTGTCTACCATCTCCTTGTGGTCCAAATGCTGTTTGCACTGAACGCAATGACGCAGGATCTTGCTCCTGCCTTCCGGAATATATAGGCAATCCTTACGAGGGTTGTCGACCGGAATGTACTCTAAATTCTGATTGCGCATCCAATCGAGCTTGTGTCAATTCTAAATGCATAGACCCTTGTCCTGGCACTTGTGGTACCAATGCGGAATGTCATGTTGTTTATCACCTTGCCACTTGCTCTTGTTATCCAACGTACACTGGGGATCCTTACCGGTATTGTTCAGAGCAGCAACCAATTGGTGAGAACACCTATAACTTATTGCATTGTTCTATCGAAGAAGAATGACAGAACACAAAACTTATATTTTCTGTTATCCCCAGTTGTGGAAATGGACAAAACTGACCCGTGTGCCGAAGCTTATTGTGGTCCCAACAGTCAATGTAGAGTAGTAAATGACGTAGCAGTTTGCTCGTGTCTTCCAAATTACGTGGGAACTCCACCTTCCTGTAGGCCGGAATGTGTCACTAGTTCTGAGTGTCCATCTGATAAGGCTTGCATCCAACAGAAATGCAAGAATCCATGTCCAACACCTTGTGGTCAAAATTCAGAGTGCAGAGTGATTAATCATGCGCCACTCTGCAGTTGCATACAAGGATTTACTGGTGATCCATTTACCAGATGTTTCCCTGTGCCACGTAAGTGTAAAAAAAAGGACAATCTCAACCTTAGGTTTTGGAATTAAAAATGACCAATCCTCCACGCCAATTGCAGTTGTACCACCTGTCCAAGATGAACTACCAAGAGACCCATGTGTACCATCTCCATGTGGACCCAATGCAGAATGTCGTAATATAGGAGGATCACCCTCATGCTCGTGTCTACAGAGTTACATTGGAAGTCCTCCAAACTGTAGACCAGAATGCACAATAAATCCGGAATGTCCTAGTAGTCAAGCTTGCATACGTGAAAAATGTAAAGATCCTTGTCCAGGATCTTGTGGAGTCTTAGCAAGGTGTAACGTTATGAATCATATACCGGTGTGCACTTGTCCTGAAGGTTACACTGGAGATCCCTTCAGTAATTGTTACCCTAAACCACCACCACGTAAGAAAAATTCTTGCCTCAGTTAATTATTGATATTTTGAAACAATAGCCTTATCATAAACAATAATTTCAGCACCTGAACCGATTCCAAGAGATCCTTGCAACCCTTCACCATGTGGACCTAATGCTCAGTGCAATGACGGTGTCTGCACCTGTCTCCCAGAATACCAAGGCAGTCCTTACACTGGTTGTCGACCAGAATGCGTGCTCAATACAGATTGTCCACTTAATCGTGCCTGTGTACGAAACAAGTGCATTGACCCCTGCCCTGGAACTTGTGCACCGAATGCAATATGCAATGTGTACAATCATGTTCCCATGTGCAGTTGTCCATCGGGAATGTCGGGAAATGTATTTGTATTCTGTTCTCCAATCGAGCGTACGTAAACTATCCCATTATTAATTTTTGCGGATATATTTATCAAGATGCCCTATAAAAATTCTACAAATTTACCTAATATTTCCTTTACAGTTCCATCTGTCAGTGATCCTTGCAATCCATCTCCGTGTGGACCGAATAGTCAATGTCGCCAACATAATGGACATGCAATTTGTTCTTGTGTCACTGGTTACATTGGTGCACCACCTACTTGCAGACCGGAATGTGTAGTCAGCTCAGAATGTCCTCAGAATGAGGCATGCAGTAATCAAAAATGTCGTGACCCTTGTCCAGGAACTTGTGGAATTAGAGCAACGTGTAATGTCATCAATCATAATCCAATATGTTCATGTCCTCAAGGCATGACTGGTGATCCATTCATCCATTGTACACCAATCCGTAAGAATTTTCTTCATCTGGTTTCGATATTTAGTATTTCAAATTTATTTAAAAATGCCTAAACTATATATTTTCTAATCCCAAAAGCCGAGAAACCTACAGAATACGTCAATCCTTGTCGCCCATCGCCCTGCGGACCCAATGCCCAATGTCAGGTGGTGAACGAATCACCTTCCTGTTCTTGCCTACCAGAATTCACTGGGTCACCTCCCAACTGTCGTCCAGAATGTGTGAGCAACACTGAATGTCCTAGTCAGTTGGCGTGCATCAATCAAAAGTGTCGAGATCCTTGTCCAGGATCATGTGGATCCAATGCAAAATGTCATGTAGTTAGTCATACACCAATGTGCATTTGTGAAGTGGGTTTTACTGGTGATCCATTCACTCAGTGTTCAGCACAGCAATGTAAGAAAATAATCAAAGACAAAAATTCAATTTCAATAGCCCCAGTACGTAACAAATTGTCATACTGTTTTAGTCATTCCCCAAGAGACTATTGCACCATGCACGCCATCACCATGCGGTGCAAATGCAGTATGCAAAGTGCAATCAAATGCAGGTTCTTGCACGTGTCTACCTGACTACATCGGTAATCCTCACGAAGGATGCAGACCAGAGTGTGTTTTGAATTCTGATTGTCCATCGAATCAGGCTTGTATTTCATCGAAGTGTAAGGATCCTTGTCCTGGCACCTGCGGACAAAATGCAGAATGTCATGTACTGAACCACAAACCATCTTGCACTTGTTTCGTGGGATACACCGGAGATCCATTCCGTTACTGTAATCCAATACCAGCAGCTAGTAAGCTTTTTTTTATTTCATTTCACTCAAAACTCGCTCATTCGTCAAGTACAATTTCGCTAAGGTATATATAATTTATTTAGCAATCGTAGAAGATCCAATCAATCCCTGTGTACCATCCCCGTGTGGACCATACAGTCAATGTCGAGATCAAGGTGGCCAAGCTATTTGCACCTGCTTACCAACATACATTGGAAGCCCACCAAGTTGTAGACCTGAATGTGTCGTAAGCTCGGAATGTCCATCCAATCGTACCTGTGTCAATCAGAAGTGCGTCAATCCTTGTCCTGACCCTTGTGGACAACAGTCAGTATGCACAGTCCTGAATCACAGTCCAATTTGCACTTGCAACTACGGACATACTGGTGATCCATTCACACGTTGTTACCCAATACCACGTAAGCAAAGCTTGGATACACTTGAAAGTCATAAATACTTCCTAATAGCTTTGACTAAAGCTCGACAAATATTTCATAAATTTTCAGCACCACCACCTGTACCAGAATCACCTAGAGATCCTTGCGTTCCATCTCCATGTGGACCACATTCTCAATGCAGAAATGTTTATGGATCCCCATCTTGTTCTTGCTTACCCAACTACATTGGAAGTCCACCAAACTGTAGACCCGAATGCGTTATCCATGCTGACTGTTCAAGCAACAAGGCTTGTATGAGAGAGAAATGTAGAGACCCATGTCCAGGCTCCTGTGGTCAGAATGCGCTCTGTACAGTATACAATCATGTACCCGTTTGCACGTGTTTGGAAGGATACATAGGAGATCCTTTCACTAGCTGCCAATTGAAACCACCACGTAAGCCCTTATTTGTAATTACCAAGAAATAATTAATCTCTTTTATTATAACGAATTTTATTATACCGATTCGCCTATGCAGTTGCAGAGCCTATTGAAACGAATCCCTGCAACCCTTCGCCATGTGGTCCCAATGCCAAGTGCGACAATGGCTTCTGCACCTGCTTGCCAGAATACTTTGGTGATCCGTACATTGAATGTAGACCAGAATGTGTCTTAAATACGGACTGCTCTCGCGACAAAGCGTGTATACGTAACAAATGTGTAGACCCATGTCCTGGAACTTGTGGACAAAATGCATTGTGCAACGTCATAAATCATATACCCATGTGCAGTTGTCCTGCTGGTACAACTGGAAGCGCTTTGATATCCTGTCGCCCTGTACAAGGTATAGGATTATACATGAAATCAATTATAAGACTCAAGCTTTGTTGAGGATGATAATTAAAACTAAAATATTATATTTTATTAAAATTAACAGCTCCGCCCACAACAATACCGTGCAATCCATCACCCTGTGGTCCCAACAGTATCTGTCGCGAGATCAACGGCGTAGCCGTTTGCTCTTGCGCACCAGACTTCTTTGGTAGTCCACCATCCTGTAGACCAGAGTGTATAGTTAGCTCGGATTGCGCAAGGAACGAAGCCTGTACGAACCAAAAGTGCAGAGATCCTTGTCCTGGTACCTGTGGCTTACAGGCTATATGTGCCGTCATCAATCACAATCCTATTTGTTCTTGTCCTCCACGATACACAGGAGATCCATTCGTCAGATGTACCTTGATACGTAAGAAAGAAATGAAATGCGAAGTCTTATATTATAGACATATAAGTGAGGCACTTATAATGTAATCTGTTATTTTTCTCATAACAGCGGAACATATACCACCACCTGTTAATCCTTGCCAGCCATCACCCTGCGGACCCAATGCCCAATGCCAAGTTATAAACGATTCGCCATCCTGTTCTTGTCTGGCCGAGTATATAGGATCCCCACCAAACTGTAGACCCGAGTGCATCAGTAATTCCGAGTGCCCCAGCCACCAAGCTTGTATTAATCAAAAGTGCAAGGATCCTTGTCCAGGATCTTGTGGATCAAATGCAGAGTGTCATGTAGTGAGTCACACGCCTAATTGCGTGTGCTCGAATTATTTTACTGGAAATCCATTTGTGCAATGCTTGCCAGTACAATGTAAGAATGCTGCTATGGGTGCTTATTTGGCTTATAATGAGAGATATGAATATTTAATTTTAATCTGCTCTTTTCAATTGTTCTAGACGAACCGATCCCCGATGACAAGCGCAATCCTTGCGTACCGACTCCCTGCGGCTCGAACGCCGTGTGCAAAGAATTGAATGGTGCAGGATCCTGCACTTGTCTCCCTGACTACATTGGAAATCCTTACGAAGGATGCAGACCCGAGTGTGTTATAAACTCCGACTGTCCATCTTATCAGTCTTGCATTCAACTCAAATGTAGGGATCCTTGTCCTGGTGCATGTGGCCAAAATGCAGAATGCACTGCAATAAATCATTTGCCATCTTGCAACTGTCGTGTTGGATACACTGGTGATCCTTTTGCCTTCTGTGTCCTCCCACCGGAGCCCAGTAAGTCTTAGCTACCCTTACTCCAATTAATTAATAATGCTTAAGAGGATCTGAAGCTTCTTTCTTTGTCGTGCAAAAAATATTCTATGCTATCCATAACAATGTACAACGATTCGTTTTCTCAGCTGTCGAGGAAAAGAAAGATCTTTGTAACCCATCACCCTGCGGACCCAATAGTCAGTGCAGAGAAGTTAACGGACAGGCTGTGTGCTCTTGTCTACCCACGTACATCGGTAGCCCACCAGGATGTAGACCCGAGTGTGTCGTCAGTGCAGAATGCTCTGCCAACTTGGCATGTGTCAATCAGAAATGCGTGGACCCTTGTCCCAATCCTTGCGGACTCAATACGAACTGCGTTGTCGTTAATCACAGCCCTATTTGCACTTGCCAACCTGGATACAGCGGAGACCCGTTCACTAGATGCACGCCCATACCACGTAAGACTTCAAGGATATTTATCGCTTTCTTGCCCAGCTTCATTTGCCGTTACAGATAATATTTCCTATGGAAATATTATTAGTTTCATTTATTAAGAGCTTGGACGCGTATACGAATACACAAACGTGTGGCTTTGAATGCTTACTATGCCAATGCCAATTCAATCCACTGAATTCTTGACCTTGTAACAATTTTCAGCACCGCAACTAGATATTCCATTCGAAAGAGATCCGTGCGTGCCATCTCCCTGCGGAAGCTTCTCACAGTGCCGTAACATCGCCGGTACACCAGCCTGCACCTGTCTAGAAAGTTACATAGGTCAACCGCCAAACTGCAGACCCGAGTGCACTATCAATTCCGAGTGTCCAAGCAACAAGGCTTGCATCAATGAGAAATGTCGGGATCCGTGTCTCGGTTCTTGTGGCGCTGCAGCGAGATGCGCTGTGGTAAATCACATCCCTATGTGCACTTGCCCTGAAGGATATACTGGCGATCCATTTAGCAGTTGCGCCTTGCTGCCACCAAATTGTAAGCCCTGAATTGACATCCCCGACGAAAAACGGTAACAGCAGTTCCTAGCGATATCTAAATATACGTTTCTCCATATTATTGCAGCATTCGAACCTACTCCGGTAGACAAATGCAATCCTTCTCCATGCGGACCGAATGCACAATGCAACGACGGTGTATGCACCTGTTTACCGGAATATCAAGGCAATCCCTATTCCAGCTGTCGCCCTGAATGCGTACTCAATGATGATTGCCCACGGGATAAGGCTTGTTTCCGTAACAAATGCAAAGACCCATGTTCTGGTACATGTGCCGTTAATGCACTTTGCACAGTCATCAATCACGTGCCTATGTGCAGCTGCCCAGGGAATATGACTGGAAATGCATTCAGTTTCTGTTCTCCTATTCACGGTACACTACCTCCTGGTTGCTCTTAAGAATAGTTAGAGTGAGGATGTCAGAGAAATCAGTAGACCTAATCTAAACACTTTATTATTTGCCATCGACAGATCCTATACCAATCAATCCATGTAGCCCATCGCCTTGCGGACCAAACAGTGAATGTCGCGCGGTAAATGGCCACAGTGTATGCACCTGTATTAGAGGATATATCGGCACTCCGCCCAGCTGTAGACCCGAGTGTATCGTAAGCACGGACTGTGCATTGAACGAAGCTTGCAGCAACCAAAAGTGTAGAGATCCTTGCCCTGGAACCTGTGGACTTAAAGCAAAGTGTGACGTTGTGAATCACAATCCAATCTGCAGCTGTCCAATTCGATTCACTGGTGACCCCTTCATTCGATGCGTGCCTATACGTAAGAATTACAAGAGTATTGCTTAGTATGCTTTAAAAATATTCGCCAGATTGCTTTTAATTTTGCCAGAGATTAGTATTTTTAATTTCGTTCAATTTCCCCTTGCAGCCGATGAGCCCGTTGTACCTGTAGATCCTTGTCAGCCATCCCCCTGCGGTCCAAATGCGCAGTGCCAGGTCGTCAATGATTCACCTTCGTGCTCTTGCCTTCCTGAATTCACTGGTGCTCCACCAAACTGTAGACCAGAGTGTGTCAGTAACAGTGAATGTTTCAATAACTTAGCCTGTATCAATCAAAAGTGCAAGGATCCTTGTCCAGGATCATGTGGAGCCAATGCTGAATGTAGAGTCGTTAGTCACACTGCAATGTGTATCTGCGCAAGTGGATACACAGGTGATCCTTTCACACAGTGTAGTGTGATCGAGAGTAAGTATAGCAAAAACAAGCGTTTCGATATTGCTCTGGGTAGGAAATCTGTAATTGCATAACATTTACAGTACAACCATCTGTTCCTGAGAGACCCTGTGTACCATCACCATGTGGTTCTAACGCTGTTTGCAAGGAACTTAACGGTGCTGGATCGTGTACTTGTCTGCCGGATTATATTGGCAATCCTTACGAGGGATGCAGACCAGAATGCGTGATCAATTCTGATTGTACAGCCAGTCAAGCGTGCATAAATACCAAGTGCAAAGATCCATGTCCAGGAACTTGTGGTCTGAACGCAGAATGTCAAGTCATTAATCATCTGCCAATGTGTACTTGTTATCCTAGATACTCCGGTGATCCATTTAGATATTGCAGCCCGATATACGAAGGTACTTAATACGTTAGATTCCACTTTGACCTTTGTTTAACGTGAAATCCTTATCTTGGGAATTTTTATCATAGAAACTGTACCAGCTGTAACCGACCCGTGCAGTCCATCCCCTTGCGGACCCAACAGTCAATGTAGAGTTGTCAATGGGCAATCTGTATGTTCTTGCTTACCTGAATACATTGGTAGCCCACCAGGATGTCGACCAGAGTGTACAGGAAGCTCGGAATGTGCATCAAACCGAGCTTGTGTGAACAGAAAGTGTGTTGATCCTTGTCCAGGAACTTGCGGTTCGAATTCGAGATGCGATACTATCAATCATAGTCCTATTTGCGTTTGCCAACCTGGTTACACCGGTGATCCCTTCGTTAATTGTTTCAAGATACCTGGTAAGACTATTTCAGGGCTTGACAGATGATTCGCTTTGAAGATACTTTAATGTCAAATATTCTTGCAGTTCAAGAATCTGTACCTCAGCCAACATATGTTAATCCGTGCGTACCGTCACCCTGTGGACCAAATTCAGAATGTAGGGATGTCAATGGCCAGGCTTCTTGTGCCTGTTTGTCGACGTTCATTGGATCGCCACCAAATTGCAGACCAGAGTGTACAATCAATCCGGATTGCTCTAGTAACTTAGCTTGTCTCCAGTCCAAGTGCAGAGACCCTTGTCCAGGATCCTGTGGTTTAGGGGCACAGTGTACTGTGGTAAACCATACACCCATGTGCGTTTGTCCGGATGGCTTCACCGGAGATCCATTCTCCAGATGTACTGTAAAAGAAATACGTAAGAAATTTCCCATACAGCTTTCTTCATCTTAAGTCAATCTAAAGAGAAAATCTACAATCGAAATCCCCCTTTGCAGTACAAGAGCCAGCAGTCGTTGATCCTTGTGCAAATTGTGGCTCAAACACGCAATGTCTTAACGGAATATGCACTTGCTTACCAGAATATCAAGGTGATCCATATGTAGGTTGTCGACCAGAGTGTGTTCTCAATCCTGATTGTCCTAGAGACAAAGCTTGCATCAGAAACAAATGCAAGGATCCTTGTATTGGTACTTGTAGTCAGAATGCAATTTGCAGTGTGGTAAATCATGTTCCGATTTGCACCTGTCCATCCGGTACGATTGGTAACGCATTTTTAGCTTGCTCCCCGATAGAAGGTACAAATTTTATTTTATTTAGCTTCGTTGTATCGTTGCATTTTTAGATTCTATAATATTATTGACCCTTGCATTTTAGTACCTCCACCACGAGACCCGTGCAATCCATCACCATGTGGTTCGAACAGTCAATGCCGTAAGATAAATGGACAAGCAGTGTGCTCTTGCATAGTAGGATATTTAGGCGCCCCACCAAATTGTAGACCGGAGTGTACTATTAGCTCTGACTGTGCACTAAATATGGCCTGCAGTAACCAAAAATGCATAGACCCATGTCCAGGAACTTGTGGTATAAGAGCACAGTGCAATGTAGTTAATCACAATCCAATCTGCAGCTGTCCATTTGATTTAACTGGTGATCCATTCCTTATGTGTCGACCAGTCGGTAAGTATGTGATGCAGGTATCAATTTGATCCCCATGCAAGTGTAATCCAAACTCCAATTTTCTTTTATAGATAAACTACCGGATATTCCTTCGAACCCATGTCAACCATCACCTTGTGGTCCCAATGCTCAATGCCAGGTTGTAAATGATTCACCTTCCTGTTCTTGTCTATCTGAATTTATCGGGCAGCCACCAAATTGTAGACCAGAGTGTGTTAGCAATAGTGAGTGCTCAACGCACCTCGCCTGCATCAATCAGAAGTGCAGAGACCCTTGTCCAGGTTCTTGTGGTGTAAATGCAGACTGCAGAGTAATCAGTCACACGCCAATGTGCGTCTGCTCATTAGGTTTTATCGGGGATCCATTTACTCAGTGTGTTATCAAGCAGAGTGAGTAAATTATTAACTTTTGAAAAGATCGTCAGAACTTTCCTGTTAACTATATCTGAAACAATTCATTTTATAGTGGAACCAGTTTCCGTTGACAAACCAACGCCATGCATACCATCTCCTTGCGGTTCTAATGCCGTTTGTAGAGAATCTAATGGTGCAGGATCTTGTACCTGTTTACCTGATTACATTGGAAATCCGTATGAGGGTTGTCGACCTGAATGTATCATTAACTCGGACTGTACTTCGGATAAGGCTTGCATAAAATCCAAATGTCAAAATCCATGTCCAGGAACCTGTGGTCAGAATGCTGTCTGTCAAGTTATAAATCATTTGCCATCCTGCACTTGTCAACCGGGTTACACCGGTGATCCGTTCAGATACTGTAACTTGATAGAACGAATTCGTAAGTCTCTTTCATCAGGAACATTCGTGCATTGAATTTGTTACTTTACTCAAAATAACTTTCAACTATCTTTTACACAGCCGAATCACCAGTCGTTGACGTTTGCAATCCTTCTCCATGTGGACCCAATAGCCAATGTCGAGAATCTAACGGCGTAGCAGTGTGTACTTGCTTACCAACATATATTGGCAGACCACCATCTTGCAGACCAGAATGTACCGTTAGTTCAGAATGTCCCAGTAATCGCGCTTGCGTTAATCAGAAATGCGTGGACCCATGTCCAGGTATTTGTGGCGTCAATGCCAGGTGTGAAGTCATCAATCACAGTCCCATTTGCAGCTGCAATTCGGGATTGACTGGTGATCCATTTGTGAGATGCTTTGACATTCCTCGTAAGTATATCCCAGGTATATACCAGAGACAAAAGTATTACGGGATGAGGAGAGATTAATTGTTTTACATCTTAGGTCCACCAGAACCTCGACCAGAATCAGATCCTTGCGTACCATCTCCATGTGGTCCATTCGCCATTTGTAGAAATGTTGGTGGATTACCATCATGCTCTTGTACCAATGACTACATTGGTTCTCCACCTAATTGCCATCCGGAATGTACAATCAATTCTGAGTGTGTGAGCAACAAGGCTTGTTTGAATCAAAAGTGCAAGGATCCTTGTCCAGGATCTTGTGGCATAGGAGCACAATGTTCTGTTGTTAACCATACACCAATATGCACATGTCCTGAAGGATACACCGGTGATCCATTCAGTAGTTGTTCACCTAAACCACCACCTCGTAAGAAATCATTTTTTTTTATTTTGACATTCTTATTAGCGATTGAAAAAATTTATAATCGACTCCATTAACGTTGTAGCTGCACAACAAATTCCTCAAGATCCATGCAATCCTTCACCGTGTGGTGCAAATGCAATATGTCGCGATGGTACTTGCACCTGCATACCAGAATATCATGGAGATCCTTATTATGGTTGTCGACCAGAATGCGTTCAAAATCCGGACTGTCCTTTCAATAAGGCTTGCATTCGTAACAAGTGCGCTGATCCTTGTCCAGGAGTCTGCGGACAGAATGCAGAATGCACAGTTATCAATCACGTACCCATGTGCAGTTGTCCCAGTGGAATGTCAGGAAATGCATTTGCCATCTGTTTACCAGTCGAAAGTAACTATCGAATTTATACAATCTTTCTAACTGCAATAAGACAAGACATTACAACCTTAAAAATGAATTTTCCAGAAGTGGACGATGTTGATCCTTGTAATCCATCACCATGTGGTCCTAACAGTCGTTGCCAAGCAATTAATGGTCAAGTAGTATGCACGTGCGTTCCTGGATTCATTGGAAATCCACCAGGATGTCGACCAGAGTGCATAGTCAATTCGGAATGTGCATTGAATGAGGCTTGCATTAATCAAAAGTGCAGGGATCCTTGTCCAGGCACATGCGGTCTCTCAGCCTACTGCCAAGTTCTCAATCACAATCCAATATGCAGTTGTCCACCAATCTTTACTGGTGACCCATTCATACGATGCACGCCAATTCGTATGTATCCCAAAGGAATTCTTTGCCTGGTCATATTTCTCTATTCACTGTTTCTTAATGATTCAACATAAATTTTAGCTGAAACACCTAAACCACCTCCTACGGACCCTTGTCAGCCATCGCCATGTGGCCCCAATGCACAATGTCAAGTCGTGAATGATGCTCCGTCTTGCTCTTGCTTATCAGAATATATTGGTTCTCCACCCAACTGCAGACCAGAGTGCATTACTAGTAGCGAGTGCAGTAGCCGTTTGGCTTGCATAAACCAGAAATGCAAAGATCCTTGTCCTGGCTCATGCGGTGCTAATGCTGAATGCCGTGTCATCAGCCATACTCCTATGTGCATCTGCGCTACCGGCTATGAAGGCGATCCATTCGTTCAATGCACCGTTAAACAACGTGAGGATCAGATTTTCTTTTTATTCATTCCAATTCAGGTTTCACTTATTGCATTTAACTTGAATTTCTTTTGCAATTTTAACCTCAGCCGAAGCAGACGTTCCTCGTCAACCTTGCGTACCTTCACCCTGCGGTGCAAATGCAGTATGCAGAGAACAGAATGGTGCAGGTTCTTGCATTTGTTTGCCAGAATATATTGGCAATCCTTATGAAGGATGCAGACCCGAATGTATCATCAATACGGATTGTCCTGCAAACTTGGCATGTATAAGATCTAAATGTCAGAATCCTTGTCCTGGAACGTGTGGAAGAAATGCTGAATGTCAAGTAGTATCGCACCTGCCAATGTGTACTTGCCTACATGGATACACTGGAGATCCATTTACCTATTGTAATCAAATTCCTCAACAAAGTGAGTGTCCCCAAATAGTAGACAACTTAAAAATCAATGAATCTGCTCTACTTTTATTTAAATCAACGTCTTTGTAATATGAATTCTTAATTTTTTATTTACATAGTTGAACCAACTGTATTCGATCCTTGCAATCCATCGCCCTGTGGACCCAATAGCCAATGCCGTGACAATAATGGATACGCTTCGTGTTCGTGTCTACCAGAATATATTGGAGCTGCACCAAATTGTAGACCAGAGTGTGTCGTCAGTTCAGAATGTAGTGCCAATCTTGCCTGTATCAATATGAAGTGTAAAGATCCCTGTCCAGGAACCTGTGGTCACAATGCAGTTTGCAAAGTAATCAATCACAGTCCAGTGTGCAGTTGCGCAAGCGAACGAACAGGAGATCCATTCAGTTATTGTTACGATATACCTCGTAAGTCTAAGGAATTCAAAAATTTGCCATATGCTTTTAAGTTCATTAGCAGTGAGTCAAGAAAAGGAATATGGACCTCCCTATTCACTGTTGATTTACAATTCGCTATGCTTCTATCTTATATACGATTGTTTTCATCCTTAACATTTTTTTTGTAATTTATTAGCACCTGTACCAGAGAAGGAATATCCCAAGGATCCATGCAATCCTTCACCCTGTGGTCCAAATGCCATTTGCAGAGCAATCGGTGACACTTATTCGTGCAGTTGCATAAACAATTATATTGGAGTACCACCCAATTGCCGACCTGAGTGTTCTATTAATTCTGACTGTACAAGCAACAAGGCTTGCATAAGAGAAAAATGCAGAGACCCTTGTCCAGGATCTTGCGGTTTTGGAGCAATGTGTACCGTTATTAACCATACACCAGTTTGCATATGTCCTGAAGGATACACTGGTGATCCATTCAGTAACTGCAGTCCTAAGCCATCACCTCCATGTAAGCAGCAACAATGCACATGCGTTCAGTAAATTATTATCGTTTACACTGTCATCCAAAGTACAACAAATTTGAGAAATGCAATTTCTTTCAGTGATACTACCAACAGACCCATGCAATCCATCGCCATGTGGTGCAAATGCACAATGCAGTGCAGGAACTTGTACATGTCTGCCTGAATATTTCGGTGATCCTTACTCAGGTTGTCGTCCGGAATGTGTTGTTAATACAGATTGTCCCAGAGACAAAGCATGTATTCGCAACAAGTGCAAAGACCCTTGTCCTGGTGCATGTGGTACCAATGCAGAGTGCAATGTGATCAATCACTTGCCTATGTGCAGTTGTCCCAGGAACATGTCTGGCAATGCATTTGTGCTATGCTCTCCAGTTCCAGGTTTGTTTTTCCTTCCCAGTAAACTATTTACCTATTATAAAATCCGATTTTTGATAAATTCTTACAAAATATATTGTTTATACAGTCCCATCAGTTAGCGAACCATGCAATCCATCTCCATGCGGACCTAATAGTTTGTGCAGAGCAATTAACGGTCAAGCTACTTGCACATGCATTCCGGGCTATACCGGAGCACCACCTTCCTGTAGACCAGAATGTGTCGTGAGCTCAGACTGTGCTCGTAACAGAGCTTGTAATAACCAAAAATGTATCGACCCATGTCCAGGAACTTGTGGCCTGTTCGCACAGTGCTCAGTTGTCAATCACAATCCAATTTGTAGTTGCCCATCGCAGTACACTGGAGATCCATTCGTTCGTTGTGAACAAATAAGTAAGGATTATTTTAAAATTGTGATACTGGTTACTTTAGAAATTCATTTCTTATCACATGAGCACTAGAACGAGTTTTTCTCCTTTTAGTGAGAGAACCAGAACCACCAATAAATCCGTGCCAACCATCACCATGTGGCCCCAATGCACAATGTCAAGTAGTTAACGATTCTCCATCTTGCTCTTGTCTTGCTGAATTTATTGGATCACCACCGAACTGCAGACCCGAGTGCAGTAGTAACAGCGAATGTTCTAGTAACTTGGCTTGTATCAATAAGAAATGCCAGGATCCTTGTCCTGGTTCTTGTGGTACCAATGCTGAGTGTAGAGTAATCAGCCACACTCCAATGTGCTTATGTGTTCAGGGTTACACAGGAAATCCATTTATACAGTGTACCGTGCAAAAGGGTAAGAAGGATCTTTCAGGATCAATATTTTTTGCCTTAATCACCTTTGAATCACACAAAATTTCCTTTTAGTCGAAGCCATCCCTACTGAGAAGATCAATCCATGTCAACCATCGCCTTGCGGTGCTAATGCAATTTGTCGCGAGTCTTACGGTGCAGGTTCTTGTACCTGTCTACCTGATTTCTATGGAAATCCTTACGAAGGTTGTCGACCTGAGTGTGTCATTAACACGGACTGTACATCAGACCGTGCTTGTATTCGAACCAAGTGTCAGAACCCTTGTCCAGGAACCTGCGGACAGAACGCAGTTTGTCAAGTTATCAATCATTCACCATCTTGCACTTGTCAACCTGGTTACACTGGTGATCCATTCCGTTACTGTGACATCATACGTCAAATACGTAAGTCTCCATACTCTCGGTAGTTTTCCAAAAAAGTTATCTAGGAGACAAATATTTATTTATTTTTAAATCTTCATAGCTGAACCTGTCGAACATGATCCTTGCAATCCTTCACCTTGCGGACCGAATAGTCAATGTAGAAACGTCAATGACCAAGCCAGCTGCTCTTGTCTACCAACTTATCTCGGCAGTCCTCCAGGATGTCGACCAGAATGCGTTGTCAGTTCAGAATGTCCTACAAACCGTGCTTGCGTCAATCAGAAATGCGTGGACCCATGTCCTGGTATCTGTGGCATTAACGCCAGATGCGAGACCATATATCACAGTCCTATCTGCAGCTGCAAAGCAGGATTGACTGGCGATCCATTCGTAAAATGTTTCGACGTACCTCGTAAGTTCTACCAAGCACTTTTGAAACCGTTCATAAATAATTTAAAGGACCTTTTACAAATTTCGGTAAACGATTCATCATTTATTTTAGTACCGCCACAAGGATCTCAACTCACCAATCCTTGTATAACTACACACTGCGGACCATTTGCCACCTGTCGAAATATTGGCGATTTAGCTATGTGTTCTTGCCTACCAACTTACATTGGTTCACCACCATACTGTCGACCTGAGTGTACTATAAACTCAGAATGTCCCAGCAATAAGGCTTGCATAAGAGAAAAGTGTAAAGATCCTTGCCCTGGTTCTTGTGGATCGAGAGCACAGTGTACTGTGGTTTATCATACACCAATGTGTACCTGCCCAGCAGGCTACACAGGAGATCCTTTCAGCGGTTGTTATCCCACGCCACCACCACAACGTAAGGAAAATTCATAATTTTATGAAAATATTACATTAAATTATTACAAGAGAGAAGTATACGTTAAACTTAAATCTACAGAAACACCAGTTATTCGAGATCCATGCAATCCTTCACCGTGTGGAGCTAATGCTCGTTGCGATAATGGCATCTGCACTTGTCTCCCTGAATACCATGGCGATCCGTATCACGCATGCCGACCAGAATGCATTCAGAATTCTGATTGTGCCCTTAACAAAGCTTGTTCTTATAACAAGTGCATTGACCCGTGCCCAGGAGTCTGTGGTCGCAATGCAGAATGCAGTGTCGTGAATCACATACCAATGTGCAGTTGCATAGCCAAACACGAGGGAGATCCATTTACACTGTGCAATCCTATAAAGAGTGAGTTTAATCCTGGATATAATAATATTAATATTTAACGAGAGACTAGAATTAACTTTGCCATTTCCTAAACAGCGGTGGAAGTTATAAACCCCTGCAATCCTTCGCCATGCGGACCAAATAGCATTTGCCGACAGTATGGAAGCCAAGCGTCCTGTTCTTGCATCCCTGACTACATTGGAATTCCACCAAGTTGTAGACCGGAATGCGTTGTCAGTACAGATTGCGAACAGACTAGAGCTTGCATCAATCAGAAATGTCAGGATCCATGTACTGGCCAATGCGGACTGAATGCATACTGCACTGTTCGCAATCACAATCCAATTTGTAGCTGTCCCCCACGTTATTCTGGAGACCCATTCGTCAATTGTTTCATAATGCGTAAGTAATTTTATACTGGGATGAGCTTTTTGTTTTACCCAAAAACATTTAAGAAGCTAACGAGTTTTTCATGATGTAGAAAAAGTGGATGAAGTACCAGTAAGGGATCCCTGTAACCCTTCACCATGTGGCCCCAATGCCCGCTGTACACCTTCTACTGGAAATACACCCTCTTGCTCTTGCCTACCCACGTTCTTAGGCAGTCCACCGAATTGTAGACCCGAGTGCATTCAGAATAGCGAGTGTCCCACCCACCAGGCTTGTATCAGACAAAAGTGCAGTGATCCTTGCGTTGGGTCCTGTGGTGCTAATGCACTTTGCCACGTCAGCTCGCATCAACCTAGATGCACTTGTCCAGAGGGATACACAGGAAACCCGTTCACAGTTTGTTCTGTGCTACAGCGTAAGAATATAATTGATAAATTTATACGCCAATGCTGCAGCTTTTCAAAAAATTTAGCGAATTGCGATAAGCTTCATCGGTTGATTGAAACCATTAAAAAGACAATGGACAATTGTTTGATCGACGATTCAATCATTTTATATTCACATTTAATGATCGTTGCATGCTTTATAGATGATTCATCACCGTTCACTATATATTTTTGTTCTTTCAGTTATGTACTGTATTTATTGTATATACGAGACGCATGTTGTTCTCAAATTTAAACTCTGTAGTTGCACTGTGATTTGAGTATGAATGCTTGAGAAATATTTTGTACATTGTGTAAAAAGAATTCAAGCTTTTAAATCCGCAATGAGAGCCACATATATCAATCTATATATATTGACTGATGTATCATATCAACATCTACAGATCTTTCTTTTATTGTAAATACACGTATATTCTTGTGTTTATATAAGTTAGACAAAATCATTGGTACGCGTGCGTAGCTATCTATCCGCATATGAATTCAGCTTGCAGTGCTTTTTCATGGATTGGTATCCAACAAAAATTAAACGTATACATTTTTTTTATTTAGAAACACATGTACCTCCGGCCGAAGCAAGACCATGCGATTTATCACCATGCGGAGCCAATGCGCACTGCCAGGAACGTTACGGCACTGCAATTTGCGAATGTCTTCCTGACTACAGAGGCGATCCTTACCAAGGTTGTCATCCAGAATGTCTGGTGAACAGCGATTGCCCCAAGACACGAGCATGCATAAGAACCAAGTGCGAGGATCCTTGTCCAGGCACTTGCGGTATCGGTGCAATCTGCACAGTTTCTAACCACGTTCCAGTCTGTTCCTGTCCTTACCCAACCGTCGGAGATGCTTTCACACTTTGCCGACCGGTATACGAAGGTAACTTGAATTGATAAATAATTAATTTATCTAATATTTCTATCGAGAGTATGTAAATTTGCGGAATTAACAATTGAAAATATTTTTTTTTTAGCACCAAAAGACACCAATCCGTGTATCCCATCACCTTGTGGACCTAACACATATTGCGAAAACGTTGGAGGAAGTGCAGTCTGCAAGTGCTTACCAGAACTACAAGGAATTCCTAGCAGTGTGGCAGGATGCCATCCTGAATGTGTCCTTAGTTCGGATTGTCCTAGTGACAAGGCTTGTAGTAACAACAAGTGCACTGATCCTTGTCTGAGAAATGTCTGTGGAGTTGGTGCAATTTGCAAGCCAATTAATCACAGCCCACTCTGCAGCTGCTCTAGTCCATTAATAGGAAATCCATTTGTTGAATGCTTCTTGAAAGAAGGTGAATATTGATACAATTATTACGTATTCATGATAATTAATTGGATTTTTCATTAAACATTTAATTTCATTTTAGAACCGGATCCTTGCAACCCATCACCGTGCAGTTCCAATGGCGAGTGCAGAGTCAGAAATGGCGCAGCTGTATGCATCTATCCAGAGTGTGTTGTCAACGATGACTGCCCACGCGAAAGAGCTTGCTTCTCGCAGAAATGTAGAGATCCTTGCATAGGAGCCTGCGGTGTCAATTCTCTCTGTCAAACTGTCAATCACAAGCCTGTCTGCTCGTGTCCCAGAGGATACGTTGGAAATCCTCAAGTGCAGTGCACAATTCCTGTCGCTGTACCAGGTAACGTTTCTTTATTTTTCTTGCAGCAACAATCAAATTAATTGTTCAATAACAATACCTTGTGACTGCTACAATATTTGATATCCGTAGAACCACCAAAACCAGAATGCATTCAAAATTCGGACTGCGCAAACGACAAGGCTTGCTTCGAACAAAGATGTGTGAATCCATGCAGCCTCAATTCCTGCGGATTGAACAGTCAGTGCCACGTGCAACTGCATCGTGCAGTTTGTGTTTGCAATGACGGCTACACTGGAAATCCTCAACAGTATTGTCGTGAGATCGGATGTCGCAGCGATAGTGAATGTGCATCGAGTCAATCCTGCATAAACAAAGAATGCATCGATACCTGTTTGATAACACAATGTGGAATAAATGCGCAATGCCGCTCTGACGGATACCATCGTGCTACGTGCTATTGTCCTACTGGTTATCTTGGAAATCCATATCAAATATGTGAAAGGCCAGAATGTACAGTGGATAATGATTGTTCAACCTTCTTGGCTTGTCGAGACCTGAGATGCGTTGATCCTTGCAACTGTCCACCATCCGCGCAATGTACCGTTATCAATCATCGACCAACTTGCAGATGTCCACCTGGTTATTTGGGTGATCCTTATACATCATGCACCATGGGTAAGTTATTAGTTTTTAATTGAATCTCTGGAATAAATTATATGACTAAGTATCTTTCTTTATTTTTATAGAACCAATCGAAGAAATTCCTGAATGCAGAATGGATGGCGACTGTCCAAGCAAACTTGCTTGCTTCAGTGGCACATGCAAAAACCCATGCAGTCAATCACAACCTTGTGGTACCAATGCACAATGCACTGTAGTAGACACATTGCCAATGAGGACAATGGTTTGCGAATGTTTACCCAACTTTATTGGCGATGCCAACGTTGTTTGCAATCCATGTACGTACTTGCTGTCGTGATTAAAATTTGACCCTGGAATCACGGTACCAATTTTGGAAATTAATTATTGGTAATGTTTCAGTGGATAAGACCGTTGAGCCTGGCTGTAGATCTGATAGTGAATGTGATCTAAACATGGCCTGTTTGAACCGACTTTGCGTGAACCCATGCACTATCAATTCCTGCGCAAGAACAGCCGAATGTCATGTAGAAAATCATCGCCATATTTGCCAGTGTCCTGCAGGATTAGTTGGGGATCCATTCCTTAATTGCTATAGAGGTAAAGAAATCCAATGGTTTAATATGTACACCTGATTCAATTCATTCCATCGAAACGAACTTAGTCTAATCAATATATTCTTTGTTCTTGACAGAAACCACGATCCTTCCTGAATGCCAGTCAGATACTGAATGTTCATTGAATGAGGCATGCATAAATCTATTATGCCAAAATCCATGCTTAAGTAATCGTTGCGGATCCAATGCTGAATGTACTACAGTAAATCACCATCCAACCTGTAATTGTCAGCAAGGTTACGCTGGAGATCCACAAGTGCAATGCTTCAAACGTTAGTATCATGAACACTATTAATTATGCTGATAAGCGAGTCGTCTATATTTGCATCATTATTAATTGTGAAAAATGTTTTTTCAGCCGAATGTAAATCAGACAGTGATTGTCCCTACGACAAAGCTTGCAGAAACAGCTACTGCATCGCTCCTTGCCAGATCAATGAGATTGTCTGTGGTCGTGGTGCAGAATGCACTGTAACTGCACACAAAGCTCAGTGCACATGTCCAGCAGGTACACAGGGCGATCCAAGAATCGCTTGCATATCTGCAATCTGTCACTACAACGAAGACTGTGCCGACCATGAAGCTTGTGACAGACTCAATAGAGTCTGTAGACCAGTGTGCGACGATGATACTTGTGCAGAGACTGCAACTTGTTTGGCAAGGGATCATCAACCGAAATGCATATGTGGACCTGGTACCACTGGAAATCCATACATTGAGTGCATTGGTAATCATCCTGCTAATTATTTTGTAGTAATAAAATTTGATTTCTCGATCATTGTTTTATTCATAAATTTTTCTTTCAAGGTCCTGGACCTACCGAACCTACAGTTGGTGAACCTGAGTGTAGAGCAGACAGCGAATGCCCTGCAGCCCTGGCATGTATAAATACAAAATGTCAAGATCCTTGTGCATTTTCCAACATGTGTACAAGCGAACAAGAATGCAGAGTATTAGATACAATACCTCTGCGTACAATGATCTGTCAGTGCCCACCAAATACCATTACTGATTTGAATGGCAATTGCAAGAAGATCGGTGAGTAAAATAATTATTCTAAGCTAGTCTTTGACTTATTGTCAATCCTTGTCCATATCTTCAGCAAACTATTTTTTTTAATTACAGTGGTAGATGACGTCCAGTGTCGAATAGATGACGATTGCAGCGACCATGAGAAATGCTCAAGCGGCAGATGCTTTGAAGCTTGTCTAACTTCCCAATGTGGAATCAATGCTCAATGCAGATCCAGTTTCCACAGTGGTACATGTTTCTGTGCTGCAGGATATGTAGGCAATCCTTACGTTGAATGCTCTCCAGGTACGTCTATGATTTTTATCACCTGGAACATTGGTTCAGGACTAAAACGCTGATATTCATAATTTTTCTGTCACAGAACCCAAGATTCCGCTTCCACCGAGTCAACCAGAATGTTACGCAAACGATGATTGCTCTAATGATAGACAGTGCACCAATTCTCGCTGTACAAATCCTTGCGTCGCAGGTGATCCTTGCGGCAGGAATTCGTTGTGCCACGTCGATAATCACTATCCCGTTTGCAAATGTCCATCCAACTACATGGGAGACCCAAGAACTGAATGCATACCACGTAAGCAGTCAATAATTCATATATGAACAAAGAAGATGTCAACAATGATCTTGTAAACTAACTGTATTATTTTGCAGCTGCGATTGTCGCTGGATGTCTTTCCAATAGCGAATGTGCTGGTACAGAGGCATGTGTAAACAATCTCTGTGCCAGTCCATGCAACTGTGGACCAAATGCTAAATGCATTGTTACCAATCATTATCCATCCTGCGTATGTTTGCCTGGCTATTCTGGAAATCCTCAACTGAGATGTACCAAACGTAAGAACCTTTTCAGATCTTATAATTCTATTAAGTAAATAGGACATTTTTTTCAATTGACATACTTACCTTACAGTGGAATGCGAGTCAGACAATGACTGTAGCTACTCAGACACCTGCTACAGCAGCCAATGCGTAAATCCTTGCATCCTGGAGAACAAATGTGCAATAAACGCCGAATGTTACGGTCAGAATCATCGTTCAGCATGCAGATGCGGTCCAGGATTCTTTGGAAACCCTGAAGTGCAGTGCGAGAGAGCAGAATGTAACAGCGACTACGAGTGCCCTCAGAATCTAGCTTGTCAAAACAAACGCTGCGTAAATCCTTGCAGCACGCAATCGCCATGCGCTCAAAATGCAATATGCTACGTGCAAAATCACGCAGCTCAATGCAGATGCCCTGAGCATATACCATCAGGAAATCCATACTCTTACTGTGAACGTCGACCACCATTAGAGCACGAAAAACCAGAATGCAAACAGGATATTGAATGCCCAAGTAAATTAGCCTGCATTAGTGATACTTGTGTTGACCCTTGCACGGTAATCAGACCATGCTTGGAGAACGCTCGTTGTGACGTCCTGGATACTGTACCTGTAAGAACTATGGTCTGCACTTGCCCTCAAGGATGGGTTACTGATTCTGATGGAATATGTAGACCAAGTAAGTAAATTACTATAAGCCGTGACCACTGTTGTTACTGGGTGCTTTTACTAATGTTGTTCCCTTATAATGTTATAGTACAACTGATAACAACCAAAGGATGTACCACGGATGATGAGTGCAGCGATCGGGATGCTTGCGTCAATAGACAATGTCGCAATCCTTGCAGCTGCGGTACAAACGCAGCATGTTACGTAAAGAATCACAAGCCAGTATGTTCCTGCCAAGAGGGATACCAAGGAAATCCAGAAATTGCCTGCTACAGTGTAGAGTGTGAACGTGATTCTGAATGTATGCTGGACAAGGCCTGCGTGAACAACAACTGTGTAAATCCTTGTCTGTTATCTGATCCATGCGGCGTGAATGCAGAATGTTTCGCTAACAATCACATAGCAGATTGCCGCTGTCGCAACGGCTACCACGGAAGTCCTCTGGACAAATGTCGTGTGATTGGATGTTACAGTAACGGCGATTGTCCTGGTGATCATGCCTGTATAAATATGCAGTGTATCGATCCTTGCGTACATGAGAATCCCTGCTCGCCCAGGGCCGAATGCAGAGTGCAGGATCATTTGCCAGTCTGCAGATGCCCACCGCATTACACTGGCAATCCTTATGTAAAATGTCAACAAGAACCAGAACCAGAATGCAGACAGGATGGAGACTGTGCAGAACTATTGGCATGTCTCAATCACAAATGTCAGAATCCTTGCACGATCATTCATCCTTGCAGAGAACCATCAGAATGTAGAGTCTTGCCAAGCCTTCCAGTTCGCACGATGATATGTGTTTGTCCAAGCGGCTATATCAGCAGTGGCAGTGGCACTTGTCAACCTACGAAACCTATTATCCCTATCGAGTGCACGAGAGACAGTGACTGCGCATCTGAAAAGGCTTGCATCAATGCCGTTTGTAAAGATCCATGCGCCTGTGGCGATAACGCGATCTGCAATGTTGTTAATCACAAACCCATCTGCACGTGTGTCAGCGGCTACGGCGGAAATGCCGATATTGAATGTACCAGAGGTACCTATCACAATCTTTAAGTTATTCATATATCGATAGATCTAAATAAATATTAAATATTCCTCTCTCTCTCTCTCTCTTCACAGTAGTCGGATGCAGAGTAGACAGTGAATGCAGTGGAACTCACGCATGCGTACAACAAAATTGCGTACCAGCCTGCTCTCCTGGATTAGCCAATTGCGGAAAGGGCGCACATTGCCAAGGAGTAAATCACAAAGCCATATGTGAATGTCCATCAGGTTTCGGAGGCAATCCTCGCGTTTCTTGTGTACTCATAGGATGCAAGAGTAGCTCGGAATGTCCTACGAACAAGGCATGCATTAACAACAGATGCGAAAACCCATGCGACTTCAATCCTTGCACTGGACAGACAGAATGTGTCGTTTACAATCATGCTGTCGAATGCTCGTGTCCGATCGGCTACGTTGGCGATACTAAATCGGGTTGTACTAAGGTCGTGTCAGGATGCAAAGCAGACTTTGAATGTCCTTCTCAAACTGCCTGCTTCGACGGGGAATGTATGAATCCTTGCGACAAGATCGCACCCTGTGGTATCAACGCAGAATGCAAGGTGCTGGACACGAATCCTGTAAGAACAATGATTTGTGATTGTCTGCCAGGATTCCGTGGTAACGCAGTAGTACGTTGTGACAAAGGTACTTATCCCTGATACTTATTATCCTTATAAATTGTACAGCTGCTGTTCTCATTGTCCGTTAAACTAATGTCAATCATACTTTGTTCCCCAGCAAACATCTGTGCTATCGAGAAGGGACAAGTACGTGACATAAATGGCAACTGCGTCTGTCAACCAGGCACTGCCAAGGATCAGAATGACAACTGCGTACTTTGCCGCAAAGAATCTGGAATGAAAATTACCTCTGATGGATATTGCGAATGTGCTCTAGAAAGGGGAATGGTTATAGATGAGTACGGACGCTGTGTCTGTCCTATAGAACACGGCTACATCTTGGATACTGATGGAAACTGCAAGCTACGTGAGTCTCCATTTTATTTATCATTTTTTTTTGCATTTTTCATCCACTAAGCAAAAATAAATAATGGCTATCAATGTGACGTACGATATAATCCAATAACAAAGCGTTGCCAAAATAATGCCCGATCATCCATCATACGCTAACTCCAGCTAACTTAACATTCTAGTCGGCACTATCAAATGCTCGCGCGATGATGACTGTACTGATAACAAATATTGCGAGATATCAAGCGGTACTTGCGAAGATCCATGTACTAAATTGCTCTGCGGTGTTAATGCACTTTGTAACGCAACTCAGCATCAAGCTATATGCGTTTGCATTAATGGTTACAGTGGTGACGCCTATACTCACTGCAGTGAGTTCAAATTCATCATTACTAAATATTAATAAACCAATCATTCGTATAAACTGTGTTTTATGTAATCATTGTCATTTTTTTTTAGCTGACAAGAACAGACTTAGAACAGACTTCCCCAAGCCTGAGATGGTCGTGAGCTGTCTCTCTGATGGAGTTCAGGTCGAGATTCATCTCCAGGAACAAGCTTTCAATGGCGTTCTTTATGTCAAAGGACACAGTAAGGATGAACAATGTAGGCGCGTTGTTTCAATACCAGGAGATTCAGTAGCTCGAGCAGAAATCTTTAAGGTTGCATTCGGAAGCTGTGGTCTCATTCATGTAAACGTAAGTACATTGTTAACTACGATTTGTTTTCTTTCCGGAAATGTACCTTCAGTTAGTCTAATACTTGGTCTTCGTCTACAGGGTCAAGCCAGCTTCGTTTTGGTTATTCAAAAACATCCTAAACTCATCACATACAAAGCTCAGGCGTATCACATTAAATGTATATATCAAACTGGAGAACAAAATGTTTCCTTGGGCTTCAATGTCTCCATGCTAACTACTGCTGGTACCATTGCCAATACCGGTCCTCCACCAGAATGTCTAATGAAGATCGTCACGCAGAATGGAAAAGAGATAAGTTCGGCTGAAATTGGAGATAATCTGATGTTACAGGTCGATGTGCAACCTCCGTGTAAGTATCCTATAAATATGTTGCATATAATATTATGAAATAGAATAGTTTGTAAAATTGTCTCTGATACTTTGCAGCTATTTATGGAGGATTTGCACGCAACTGCGTGGCCAAGACAATGGAGGACAATATGGAAAATGAATATATAGTAACAGATGAAAACGGCTGTGCCACAGATCCCACGATATTTGGCGAATGGGAACAAAATCCTGAAACTCAATCGTTGATGGCTACTTTCAATGCCTTCAAATTCCCCAGCAGTGATAATATCAGATTCCAGTGCAACATTCGTGTGTGCTTTGGACGGTGTCAACCTGTAAGAATCAAATATCCTAATTTCCAATGTCAATGCTTTATATTCTCACAAAGATCTATTCTCTGATCTAACCTACGTTTTTAATTTGTCAGGTCAATTGCCGAGGATACAATGCCTTCGGTCGTCGGCGTAGGGACGTTGACTCTGATCCTAACGACACTGCACTGAGCGTAACTGATGGATACGAAGGTCAGCTTCGAGAAGAGATTACTATTCAATCAAATTCTATATATACTCTGGAAAGAAGGGAGGAGAGATACACGGCAGATCCAGCCGAAGGTAATTACAATAGATATGAAAGCTTCATCGGCGAGAAATTAAAACTTACATTTAGTTACGTTCAAATCGGTTTACGAATTAGCAGATTTATTTTTATTTTTTCCTCTTTTCAGCTCCCGCTGCTCAACGTGTAGAAGATATTTGCGTGTCTATGGTCGGCTTTATCATAGCATTGGTAATCACAGCACTTCTGGCGCTGGTTGCTGTGGCCATTGCTGTATCATGCTGGCTTATGGCGTATAGACGTCAGCCAAAGACTGCCGGACCACTGCCACATCCGCCAGAGTTCCCGAATCCTTTGTTCACTACCGAATCCGTAGCTGAACCATCTCCTGACTATCACATGTCATAAGTCTCCTTAGGATAATTATAATTTTATGATTAACATAATTGTCTAGGTATGAATGAAAAAAAAAATCTCTACCTGTTATCTAGTGGAATGCATCTCTGACCATTTATCCTATTGGTTGGTCTTGTATTTCTGAACAGCATCTCCTCCAGTGACTAACGTCTATTTCTTGTCTTCTTTTTTCTATTTCTATGTACTTCTTTCTCTCGAGGGTCAAATGATATTGTCGTGCCGCGAAATTGTTCGCCAGGTGCACGCGCGTTCGCGAATGATCGTGGCTTTATTATTTATGGTGATGGGCTTCTTCCATTATCTGTTACGTACGCGCAACACGATCTTCTTTTGGAAGTTTTCTTTCTCTATTTTCTTCACTATCTATCGTTCTGTCTCGAGTCAGTGGAGGATTTGTTTAATATATTCTTAAGAATTTAATTCAATTGTAAAGTCAAACGAATTAGTCTAATATAGCTTTCTTATACTTAAAGTAGATGATTGTACATTTTATCTAATAAAATGCTAATAAAATATGCAAGTTTTATCTATATTGTGTAAATCCCTGTGTCCAATTAAGTTAATCGATGAATATACAGGCTTAGTTTCCACCGTGCCCAGTTTCAACACAGTTAACCAATCACATATAGGAGTTGAATGGAATTTGTCAATGAGGCTGCTTAAATCTTTTTAAACTCTGCACGTGGAAGCTAAGCTATAGATGAATAAATATGTAGACGAATAAGTATAAGTTGAGGTTATCACGACAGGTGAGTGAGAACGAGTGTGGTGGACCTAGGTCCACCACAGATCTGGGTCCACCACACCAGGTTTCTGGGTGGCATTTTAGAAGGAGTGGTCCGATTTAGTTGGGACCAGGCGCATTCGACAGCCCTTA
>JARQSW010000864.1:124639-282264 GCA_030142375.1 Calameuta pallipes
TTTAATTCCAACCAGGCGCATTCGACAGCTTTTAAGAAGTCCAAAAATATGGTATATAATAAGTTGAGGTTATCATTGCAGGTGAGTGAGAACGAGTGTGGTGGACCTAGGTCCACCACAGATCTGGGTCCACCACACCAGGTTTCTTGTTGGCATTTTAGAAGGAGTGAAGGACTCAATTCAAGTCGCTTCGCTTAATCACGCCACTGCTCTCGATACCGTGTTCCATACGTGCAGTCTGGTGCAGTCGTATGAAGGACGCGGACGCTTGATCATGTGCCGGTGTTGAATTCTGACCAATCACAACACCTGATTTTTCGGAATTTGCCAATCGGTAAACGTGTTTTCTATTGCAACTGCATAAGGGATGTACCAATAGATATGAGTCACGTGATATGTGACACCCACTGTAGTGAATAAGTATTCATCATTGGACGCTTAAAAGATCCATGAGAAATTGAGTGCTGCTTCAACTTCAGTGACATAACCTAATATGTCAAAGTACACATTAAAATGTTTTAATTATTATTCCCAATCAGTGTAGTGTCTTGATGATTTATTGAACGTTCATTAGATTTTTATAGAAAGTGAGTGTTTTCCTAAAACACTGCTTTTTCTTTAATATAATGCTTTATTCATCATGAGTTGTGACTAGGATGATTGAAATAATACCTTCATATTACGAATACTTTTTAACTTGACAGTTTCGTTGGCAGGTTTATTTACCTTTTGTCATAAATAAATAATCTTTTTATTAGGGATACAATCATGGCTGAGCTACCACCAGAATTGACAGCAAAACCACTGGCTCTCATTGGAGTAACAGGGTTAGATGTTGTAAACAATGCTATTCACCGTGCTATCTGGGATGCATTTACAAACAGTCGTCGTCCTGATGGTGCACCAGTGCAATTTAAACTCTTGAACAATGCTCATGAATTTCCTACAGTCAAACCAAAGGTTTAGCCAACCATTTGCTCATCATACATTTGAATCCAATTGACTCTGACAAATAACCGTTTTTCATTTCTCTGCTTTAAATAGCGAAATTCTTATGAGTGGTATAAGCTAAAAGGAATCTTGAAGCGAAATTGGATGAACAAATATCTCAATGAAGTACCTTCGGTTGTAGTCATATTTTATGATCTCGATTGGATTGATCCTCAATGGAATGAGAAGAAAATTGAGTGTTCCTCGCGTGTGCAATCACTACGGTACTAATGTGCTAAGTAAAAAATCCACTAAAATAATATTATGTGTAATTTAAATATCTTTTTAGAGCTGCTCTCGAAGGTCGTAGTACAAAAATTGCAGTGGTCCTAGTGCAGCATAGTACACCTGTACAACCAGGTTCGGAAGATGTTGTAACAACAGAACGTGCAACTGCACTTTGTAATGCTTGTGAATTACCAGCTAAATCTTTGTATGTTCTACCTCATGAAGATCATCTGCTTCGGTACACATCAAGGTATCATAAGACTTTCTGTACAATAGCAAATAACTAATCTCATACCTACACATCAATTATTTTGTAGACTAGAGCATGCCTTCTATGACATGGCTCAAAACTTTTACCATCACGAATACCGCATTGTTAAGGGCCATCGTGATCAATTAAATAAGACAAGTCATCAGTATCTTTTTGTTCGTCATCAATTTAAAATGGGTTTCCTCAATGAACTGAAACAAGATCAGCAAACTGCTCACAAGTACGTAATAATTAATAAAGAATTTAATAAAAAAATAACATTCAAATTCTGTTTTAGACATTATCAACAAGCATACAACAATATACTCGATATTCGATATACAGAAACGGATATATTAGAAATAAAAACAGTTGCGAGTTTCATTAATTATAAACTATGTAGACTTATGTTTAACATGAGTTGTCCAAAGGATGCAATAGCACAATTCAGAGCTCATACCGACAGGTAAATATATCATTAGGAAACGCACCAACCATTTAACCCGAACAGCAATTATTTTTCTTGACTTTGTACGATATTCTTTACCAGATTTAAACTGCGAACTGGACCCAAGGAACTTATGTTCGAACATCATGCATGGATGTCCAGTCAGTTCTCAACATTTGCTGAATTGTTTGAACAAGCAATCCGACAAGGACTTCCGGCTGTTCAAACTCAACATCCAGGTTACTACTATCATATGGCGGCCCAGCATGCTACTGATAGAAAAACTTCTTGTGAAGAGCTTTGTCAGGTATATAGAATTGGAATTACGTGAGAATTTTTTGTATCATTGACTGTATTCTATATTATACAATTCTAGAACGTAACTAGCTATCCTGATCCGGATCCTTTAGCAGGAAGTGAGAAATTAGAATTTTATGGCCAACGACCATGGCGGCCTGGAAAACTGAACCAGGAACAAGTAGATACAACACGGGAGGCATTAGCGATACAAGCTCTACAATACAAAGAGAAAACAACAGTGAATCATTCGGTATAAATTGAATTTAAAAATACGTCTAAATGATATTTGATCAATTTTTAAACCATTGACTTTGTTTCAGATGATCATTATAGGCTTGCTGGGAAATGCAATATCTCAATTTAAAATCAATCGGTGTCCTAGGATGCGAAGACGTTTAGGTAATTATTATTTAGAAATTATAGTGATTTGCATTTTATTCATTACTCGAAATCTATCTTGCAGTTGTCCAAATGGCAGACGAATATTATAATTCTCGTGATTACGGCAAGGTTCTGACGTGAGTATAAACATCCTTCTTCTATTACAGAGTATAAAGTAGAGTTTAGAAAGATTAGCGTTCTAGGCGTGACTTTTTTTTCTCTTGCAACGTGACAATTCGAAAATTTAATTCTTCAGATTATTGATGCACATGTTATGGGATTATCGGGGAGAACGATGGCCGGTTTTGCTAACAGACGTGCTGAAGAAGGCGCTGGGTGCTGCCTTTCTCTTTGCGAGTATACAAGATTATCTCATTCTAGCATTGGAAGCCTTAGGACCTTCTAATGTATTATCAGAAAGTCATCAATCAGCTATACGTTTTAATATTATCAGTATACTACAGGCAAGTACGGTAATAGTGTTACAATAAGACTAGTATGTCGTAAAAGTTTCGTTGATTAATTATGAACAGAAAAAGCCACCGAATCCGGAACCTGATTTACCTGATGCTGAGAAGGGTTCAGCGATTGAAAAATGGATGTCGTTGCTCAGTCAAAATGATCCTTTTGTTTTTACAATTGATGATAATATGGCAACATTTATTGAAGTCAAAGCGAGATTTTCCCAGCCTAAATATACTGTCAATACTACGGTAACGGTCGAAGTATTTATACGGTGCGTTTTCAGCGATTCGTAAGGCACAGCAGAATCCTGAGAAACTTGATAGATATATATTAAATGTTATTTTAGGAATTTGTACCGTGAAGCTATGGAGTTTTCAAAATTATCTGTAACTGTAAACAGTCCAGGCTACAGTTCAGAGTTCGCTGTTACCGATGCGAACAATAAACCACTGGTATTTCAGCCGAAAGAAACTAAAACGTTCCTGTGCCAATTTCAAGCACGTCAGCAAGACGTCGGGAGTGAAATTCAGATACGTCGGGTATCATTGTACTTGGGAAATGATACTAGTTGCTGTGTTATTTTGGGCTTCACTGGAATTGGTGGAGAAACTAATCTTTTGGAACGTTTGTATCCTGAGATACAACAATTCCGGTATATTATACTGTTGCATGAGAAAATTTAATCATACTCTTTGTTGTATTAATATTATTGTTCTGTGTACTTACAGGAGAGGACTCTTTGAGTCCATTAGACCAGTACTCAATGCAGAAATAAGACCAGAGGAATCTAGTGTTAATATAAATGTTAAATCTCAGAGCCCAGCATTGCTTGGCGAATGGTTTCCAATTACCATTACTCTGTCTAGTAGCGAAACTATTTCTAATGCTGTCCTAACAGGGATACTCCAAATGGATGGCAGCAGCGATCAGTCAAGTATGTATCCTCATTATTAAAATTAATTCAAATTTGGTTAATTTAATATTTTTCTAGCTGAACTAAGTCTGAACATGACCAGCAAGCAAACACCTGTCACTGTGGAATTCGCAAGTATCGATAAAGATTATTCTGTGCAACAAATTGTTTACGTAAAAGCTCACAAGGTTGGGGATAGAAATCTTGTTATAAAGGTACATCAAATGATTTAATGATTTGTGGAACGTTAATATTGTGTAATTTATTATAATTATTTAATACAAATAGGTTGACTATTCCATAACGGAGCAAGTTAAATGCAACAAGGAATTTATATACACATTCTCAGTCATGAAACCTTTCGAAGTCACAACACAATTCTACACAGTATTATTTCAGCCATTAACAAAGGGTTTCATTAATGATCCATTCATAATGATGCCTCACATCACGTGTATTTCACCATGGCCGATTACTATTCTAAGTACCTCCATCGAATTGGTAAATCTATTAACTGTAAACTGTACAGAGAGTAAATATAATCAAATATTATTTATCTCATAATCATTAAAACCAGGGTGACTCTATTCAGAAAGAGGATGAAGAACCACAGGAATCCATCTTGGAAGGTATTAATCTTTCCAACGGAGAGGCTGCATCAGAGCCTTTCTGCGTTGTTCCTAAAGTAGGTAGCGAACAACCTACAAGTACTGGTGTATATACAATAAAATGGAAACGGTAAGGTACACTGCATACTCTTATCAGCAAAAAATTATTTAAGAAGACTAAACTATTTTATTATCTATTAGAACAAATGATGACAGTGGTCTGGAAACTAGTAGTAGCGTAACTCTGTCACCTCTATGGGTAGAGGATGCTGTGATAGGACTGGAGGCAAAATTACCAGCTCACGGTTGGGTCAGGATGCCTATATGTGTTTCATATTTTTTTCGAAATCATTCAGATTACCTTATAACACTACAATTATCTATGGAACCGAGCGATGCCTTTGTCTTTGCCGGACAAAAACAGGTCAGCCTCCAAACGTTATAACAAATCTTTATTCCGCACCTTAAAATATTTTTGATAATATATTTGCAGATTAATATTTGTATTCTGCCAAATGATGAACGCAAAATCGATTGGATCATGAGGCCTCTTGTTGCCGGGCTGGTATCACTTCCCAAGCTCCTCTTAGCTGTGCCTGCCGGTACGAAATTATCACTAGCTAACAATCCACGTGTCAATCAGAACTGCCACGTTTAAGTCAAATAACTTGCATTCTTTTATCTTTTGCATATGTAGATGAGGAACATAAATTGAACAAAGGTCGACTGGCGGAAGTTCTGGAACGATCGTTGCCAAGTCACATCTACATAATGGTAAAATAAAATAAATATATTTATATTTGTTATTTATAAAATACATTTTTTTTTTCTTTCATTTTTTTACAGCCACAATCGCAATCTCTTGACTCCTGAGATACAATGTACGATGAGAGAGATTTCAGAGGAACATAAATGATATATTAAGCGTACTAAACTGTATCATAGATATATACATATATATATATATATAAATATATTAAATAATTATCAGGATAATTATTGACGCTCGTCGGAGCTGTATACATAATATTAATATAAAAAATAAATGTATTTCATTTATACAGTAATTATAATGCTAATCTTCTCACTTAGGCACTAAAAATTTCACTGGTTGACGTAGTACTTCCGCAGGAAAAATCGATACTGTTACTAAGCGCAACAAATGCTGTACTGCCATGCATACGTTCAATTACATTTAGTGCTGTTACAGAAGTAACGAGAAACAAAATATACTTACATTTCTGTTGGGAAATGAATTCGCGTGATAAAAAAATACAAAATATTCTTAAGGATTACTTGAAGCAACAACAAGAGTTGGAGGAGAAGTTACTGGAATGGTATTTTCGCAGTAATAATCATTAATTCTAATAACTGAATATATATTAAAAATATTAATGTATTATGATAACAGTAGAAATTCGCGTTACGAAACGCAGAGAATAATCAGCGAGAAGGTATCGCGCGACAAAAGTGACTCAAAAAGTTTCAAGGTAACTCCAGAAGAAGCTCGTAATAGGAATCGTCAGCTCTTGCAGGTTTTCTTAAAAATTATTCTAAGCTTTATAATACACGCACTAACATTTATCTAAGAGTATCATATACTTACAGGACTTGGAGTCTGTAAAAGCCAGATTAAGGACCATAGCTTCCTTCACCCCTACAGATCAAGAGCTCGTGGATGCGGCAAGAACGTACCGGAAACGGATGAGATTAAAAAATCAAGAATATTAACAAGCATAAACTTCTTAAGCGTACTTTCACCTTGCGAAGATGTGCCAGCTGTGCGGTAGAATTTCTTCGAGTACTGAAGCTGACGCGGCAACATGATAACTCGAGCCGAACGAACAAACTTACAAACGACAAGTTTGTTGATCGTTTGGATCGATGGATCAGATTGCAATCTCCGTGAGATTAAGGTGTCGCTATTACTACTTACCTATTAATATTAGTATATGACTCTATCAAAGATTTGAGATGGTTGCCGCAGGATAGTCAGGACGTTAAGAAATCGGGAGCTTCTTCAAAAACACAGCAGAAGGATGTGCAGACGAGCGCAGACCGCTTCCACCTGTCCAAATGATATTCATATTCATTTTCCATGTGTAACTTACGCTATCGTTCCAGTAATTATTGCCTGCATGCCCGTTTCACGAAGGCTCGCTCACTTCGATACGAAGACCACGTTTCAGAAGCAGTAACAATGATAACGTGTGCAAAAGCCAATAGCTTTGAAGAACGTGACATTCCCGTTTTACTTGAAGTACAATAAGAGAGAAGGAGAAGTAAACAGCCGAAGAATTGTAATCTTCAGTCAGAGAATCTAGTATTACGTATGATAAAGATCAATCAATTAATGAATAGAGCGGCACTTTTGGTTTTGTCAAAAATATCAAATTCTAGTCATACAAAGTATAGCGTATTTGTACCAATATTAAGTACTGACACGTATCACTTTCTTAGTGGCGAGAAATTAACGTAGAACTGAGGATCTTTAGTTTCTTCAGGTACGACCGTACCGTTTATACGCACTTGATTGAATAATTTAATATTTCTACGTGGCACAGCTGAATTCAGCTGGGTAAATATCTGACTCGTTAGTCCCTGAATTGTCATATCACAGAAACAACTGTATAAATAATTTTGATATTTCTCGTTAACGGGACTTTTTCTAGATGCATATAGCTTTCTTAATTAATGTAAATGGCTAAATTTCTTAATTGGACGGTATAACGTTCCTTATAGAATCATATCAGTTTATCGTTCTAGCTTAGATCTTACAGATTAGATATTGCTCACTGAACGTAATGCATGCCATGGTAAGAAAGTTGAATAATTTTTAATGGACAATTGTATTAGGCTATTCGCATGGAAACAACTAGGTAAACTGATAAGTGATATCAAAGTATTCGAGGACGGTTATCATTCACTTGGTTGCATAAGCATAAACCGGTATGAGTTCTAAGTACAAAAAAACTGGACACGCATTGATGAGCTATAGACATCGGTTATGTTAGTCTTTCAATATACTTGAAAAGAATCTTATCTTGTAATTATAAATGATAGTGGAATGTTACTGGGAAATGTATGAATAAATGGCCAATTATTTACGAATTATATTTTATTGGTTAGAAGCGTACGTATGGCAGGAGAATACTCATGAAAATTATTTTACTTTATGTATGTACTCCTGCATGTGTTTCAAATCATTTTATTATAATAAATACACCTACAATAAAAAAGAAAGAGTAAGGCCTCTAGCTCTTTGCTTTCAATCTCAAAATCAAACTAATATGAAACGATCAAACAGGAATTCATTTTTGGACCACTGGACTTGGAATATAAAACACGAAAAGAAAGCTTTGAATTAAAATAGTTGAGATTCCTCTTCGCTTATGTTATAATTCTATGGAATTCTTTAGAATTTGGAAAAGTATTGTGTAGCTGTTCAGGCATAAATTGAAAATAAATAATTTAATTAATTAAATAATCGATGCACTTCTACGCTGATCTACAGCCAATGTTGCACGAAAGTCTATAAAAACCCAATAATTAATTAAGTAGTATCATGTCACCTATTATTTTACGCTATGGACTTGTAATATAATTTCTAACTATAACTGTACTATTATAAAGTGCTGAGGAACTCTTGAATTATGGGTGCGATCCTCTCTGGATTATTTAGATGGACGTGGTGAGAACCCTCCACCTGCTTGTAGACGAATTTTTTAGCTCCCAGTTTTATCTGATCCATGACCTTATCATAATTCTCAGGCTGCTCCAACGGGTATCCAGGAACAGCACGGATATTCAGGTAACTGCATTTGATGCGCGCTGCAAACGCCATCACCAGGTCCATGGATAGCATACCCAACATGGAGACCTAGAAGATAAATTATACGTTTAAGATACTGTTGTTGGAGATATTAATATTAGAAATTACCTTTAGTCGTGGATCCCTGGAGAAATGGTGAAAACCTGGCTTTGGCGCTGGTTGCATACCACGCTTCATGAGGATTTCTGCACTTTCTCTAGTGATATCTCCCTTGTAGGCCCCCAGGACTATATTAATCATTTCATCATACTCGTAGCAAGGCATACTTTCCGGTGTAAGGCATTCATATTTAAGAAATTTATCGATATGATCTCCAGTTACATTTGCAATGTACGTTATGTTTCTGACATTAGGACTGGCTATGTCGAGGCAGATTAGAAACTCAGTTTCATCTGGATATGCAGCTGCGTAGAGGAATGATATTGCTCCGCCAAGGGAGTGACCCATGAGTTTTACCTATATGAGCAGAACTTGTGATATAAGGATTGCAATATAATATTTATAATTAGTGATGTGGCAAAGAAACAAAGGAATTATTTTTGCTATCATTGGAAAGGATGACTGTTACTTTAGAACAACAATACCCTACCCACAATTATTTAAATCTTTTCATTTATGCTTCATAATTAGAATTCTATGAAATATTATATATAAAGTTAGGGAATCTTCAAAACTGTGAATGTCAATGACACAGAAAATGTTAACTACTCGCTAACCTTGTTCCATTTGAAATATTTAACGATTCTACGGAGAAGCATTAAGCCTTCCCAGTGTACAAAATAGTAATGGCCCTCAGGATTGTGAGAGGAGAAGCCATGTCCAGGTAAGTCGAGACAAAGTATTGAAATATCATCATATATCAATGGCATCAATTTATCAAAAGTGCTTGCATTATCTTCTCGGCCATGTAATGCGATTATCGGTTGAATCCCTTTCGGACCCCACCATTTGCCTGCAGGTAATTCAAAGAACGTCACAAGAGAATTAATTTTACTAGGCTCTTAATTGGTTGAAACAAAGTCACAGCTGAGTTATTAAACACCACAAGGTAACGTTAGTTATACAACGATCTTGCAAAATGATTTTATAACACAAAAACTGTTGCATTATACAGTCAATGTTCTATGTCATACTGAAACAATGCTGCATAAAAGAAGAATGATTTGCCTAAAACTTTTATTATACACGCAAGTCTAAAGATATAAACGATTTTTGTAACAGTCAACCTTTTTCTGCAAAGCCATCAACCCCAAATAAGTAAAAAATTAATATAAAAGAAAATCTATCAGAGCAGAGGGTAGATAAACTATACGAATAAAATATTAAAATAGTAGATATTCCATATATAAGAAAAAGGGTGGATAACTAAAATAGAACTATGTAAATCGTTGTATAACTGAAACTCGCTGTCTAACCTTGTCCCACTTGTAATGCTTAGCAAGTCTACGCAGAACGATAACACCATCCCAAAAAACATAATAGAACTGTCCCTCAGGATGATGCGAAGAATGACCATGACCAGGCAAGTCAATGCACAAAATCGCTTCTTCTGATACTAATGGAGCCAGACAATCAAAAGTTCCTGCGTTATCTTGCCATCCATGCAATGCCACTATAGGCTGTACATCAGTTGGTCCCCACCATTGGCCTACAGTTGTCATTATAATTTGCCGTTAATTATGGCACATTAATTAAAAGTATACTACATAAATTATATTGAATCTATGACTATCTAAAACTTAATACAAATATTTTGTACTGACCACTAATATGACCCCATGGTACTGGTATCTGTACTTCTTCAAAACCTGAAAGTACATCTTTAAAATATAGTCATAACAGTAAAAAGTCTTACATAGAATTTGGATTATAAAATATATTTTTACCATCTTTCTTGTGGCCAATAATGCCATTCGAGTCTGACGCCGGTGCACTCATTTGCCTCGTGAACAGTAACTCCTTAAGTGCTTATGCAGCTACTGAGTTAAATGCAAGTAAAATCGATAGATATGAGTTATGTCAAAGGCTAATATTTGTTATCTGGCTTTGAAATATGTTTGAAATACTCGAAATACTCAATTTCAGGCACGCGTAAATGTGCCTAGTCACTGTCTTTCAATTCCGGTATCAGAGCTCACCTGCACACAGGAAATAATGTAGTAAATGATTCGATGAATACTTTAATATACATGTAAAATTAATTAAATTTATCAATGTGTAGTGCTGAGTATTATATGTACTATAAGTAAATTATATCATCTAGATTCAGTATTACATTAATTGTGTAAATTGACGTAACTGCGTATCCCATCGAATGATGCTCAATGATGTCCTTCAAGGTTATACGTAATTTGTACTGGGCTATGAGAAAAAATTAAATTTAACATTCTCCTTAAAATATAATTTCATAGCAAGGAAGAGGATTAGAAAATTCAATGGCATCTACAGGTACAACTGGACAAGTTCAGCCAAATTCCATTTAAGATAATATTTGATAGGTTGCAGAAAGTGATCAGCTGATGAAACCAAGCTACGCGTATTTGAACTGTCACCGTAATTCTTGGATTATTCTGTTTACTTTAATTTTAATGCTAAAGGGTTTTAGATAATTGCGATGGAACCTGAGGAGTCTGTTGTAAAATCTGTTGTTCATACAGGAACAAAGGCGGTGTCTTTTGTACCTGGCACAAAAGTAGGGATACTAATTTATTTAATATATTGTTGAATCTTATTATTTATTATTATACTTATTTTTAACTACAATAGACATTAATTTGATAATAACGTACAGTTATTGTTTTAGGTTGTTTTTCACTTTAGAACAACAAAATGCGACCCAGACAAAACATTGATAGATGACAGTAGAACGATGGGGAAACCCATGGAGCTGGTTCTGGGGAAAAAATTTAAGCTAGAGATATGGGAAGTAATTGTTCAGAAAATGGCATTAAATGAAGTTGCACGTTTTAGAGTCAACAAAAGTGTAAGTACCTTGCAGTGTTATATGTAAGCTTATGAATCTTATAAATAAAGGCAGTAATTAAGTTTAATAATGAGTTGAAGCTGCATTGTGATAATTGCCACTGTTGCAGCTAGTCACGGCATATCCCTTTGTGTCAAAGACACTAAGAGAAGTCGGTAAACCAGCTTCTGAAAAGAGAAATCATCATTGTTGTGGCGTGACTCTTCAAAATGAGGGCATCGGATATGATGACTTAAATGATCTCATTACAAATCCACAGGATTTAGAATTTACTATAGGTAAACGCACTTATACTTATAATACTTGATACAAGATTTTTATTTATCAATAATATACCTTTTCAGAACTACTTGAAGTAGTGTCCCCTAATGAGTATGAGAAAGAAACGTGGCAAATGACAGAGGATGAGAAATTGAAAAGTATTCCAAAATTAAGAGAGAAGGGAAATTCTTTATTTAAGAAAAAGGACTACCAGGCTGCATCTGATTCATATGCAACAGCAATTGGAATGTTAGAACAATTAATGCTTATGTAAGTTTATTTTAAGAATATATTTACTGTAACATTACTCATTCAATGTTACTTCAGGGAAAAACCAAATGATGAAGAATGGTTAGCACTAAATGAAATGAAAATTCCTATACTTCTTAATTATGCACAGTGCAAACTGTTGAATAAAGAATATTACGACGTGATTGAGCACTGTACGACAGTACTTAAGAGTGATCCAGGTATTATTAAAATACAACGAAAATATATTTACATAGAATTATTTACATACTTTCACTAGGTAATGTAAAGGCCTTATATCGAAGAGGTAAAGCACATATTGCAGTGTGGAATGAAGTAGAAGCTACACGGGACCTGAAACGAGCTGCAGAGTTGGATCCTTCATTAAATACTGTTGTTGAAAAGGAATTGCATTCCCTTGCTGTGGCCATAAAAGAAAAAGAACAAGTTGAAAAGAAGAAACTTGCACAAATGTTTAACAAGTGACCAAATAATTTTATTGTACATGTGTAGTAATCAAGAGTGTTCAAATGTGCGATTCAATCGCTTAATAAATATTGGTATATGTTATATACAGGATCACAATTATTTAGTATCCATAACTTCAACCATGACATGTGGTTATATGGAGATAATTTATATATAATAGACTAATTTGGAGTAATTAAGGCTATTCGAAATATTACGATACTTTTTGTATACTACATTGGGTCTAGTGAAAAGTTTACTTAAATTTTCTTATCTATTAACAATCACTCTAATCTCATTCTCACTTAGTAAGCCGGTAATCTTTTCGGCGTGATATAACCTACAAATGGTGCATCTCTCATAAAAATACGTACAAATGTGGGGTCAATGTTATCTCCTTCGTCGTTCATTTACAAATACAGTCAGACCCAGACGTCGAGTAGTAGTTACAGGTATTGGAGTCGTGTGTCCTCTGGGAGTTGGTCTTCGATATGCTTGGGAAGCTCTCATCGAAGGCAAGTCTGGTGTCATCAAATTGGATGAACCAGGCTATGAGAAGTTGCCATGTAAAATTGGTAGGCCTTGTACTTCCTATTTACCGTAATAAAGAGCATTTTATATACATAATAAATGCATTAATCTTTGTACATTAAAGGTGCCGTGGTACCCAAGGGAGATAAACCACATCAATTGAATATCGAAGCAAAATTTTCAAAGAGTGAAATTCGCTCAATGTGTCCTGCAACAGCTTATGCACTAGTAGCTTCAGAAGAAGCACTATCTGACGCGAATTGGAAACCAGAGAATGAGGATGACAAACGAGACACAGGGGTAGCAGTTGGGATAGGAATGATAGACCTGGTAGACGTTTGCAATACCAACGAAGCCCTGCAAAGAGGATATAGTAAAGTCAGTCCATTCTTCATACCAAGAATACTCCCAAACATGGCAGCAGGACAAATAAGCATTAAATATGGTTTCCGTGGTCCTAATCACTCAGTATCTACTGCCTGTGCAACAGGAGTGCATTCAATAGGTAATTCTATTATAATACAAACTAACACCTTCCTAAAAATAAAATCAACATAGAAGAATCCTGACAGGAGATGCATTCCGATTCGTACGAGGTGGAGAAACTAATGTGATGATATGCGGTGGAGCAGAAGCCTGTATAAGTCCACTAGCCATAGCAGCCTTCTGTCGTCTTCGAGCCCTGAGTACTTCAAGAAATGACTTTCCCCAAGAAGCATCCCGACCCTTCGATAAAGACCGTGACGGCTTTGTAATGGGTGAAGGATCTGCCGTACTAGTCCTGGAGGAATTAACTCACGCCCTGGAGCGAAAAGCTCCAATATATGCTGAGGTACTAGGATACGGACTTTCTGGTGATGCCACTCATCTGACGGCACCAAGTGAAGACGGCACTGGAGCACTGTTAGCTATGGACAGAGCACTTAAGGATGCCGGGATTGACCCTGGTGAAATTACGTACGTTAACGCACATGCAACTTCCACTCCCCTGGGAGATGCCATAGAATTAAAAGCTATCCAGTCCTTCTTTGGCGAGCACAGTAAGAACGTAACGGTCTCCAGCACTAAAGCTGCACACGGTCATTTATTAGGCGCAGCAGGTAACCTGGAATCCGCGTTTACTGTCATGGCAATAAAGGAGAGTATAATACCACCAACAATTAATCTAAACGAGCTAGATTCCAGTACAGATCTTAATTTTGCTCCCCACGTCAAGCAAGAATGGCATGCCAGCCCAAGACGCGTGGCTCTGAAGAATGCATTTGGCTTTGGTGGCACAAATGCATCGCTGTGCATTGCTCAGTACATTAGCTAACTACTACAGAATAATGATGCATTCGAGTGACAGTTCAAAAAACAACCATGTCTAAAAATAATCTGGATACAAATTGTAAAACAGCCTCGATACTAGTCCAAGCATCTATAAGCAATATCATACGTAGAGGTTTTTATGTATAAAAAGTGTATGTATAAAACATGTTATACTGTAATCTATCATTTAGAATTTATATATATTTTTTACAAGTCCTGTATACGCATTGCTGAACGCACAAGGACAAAAGTAATAAATTGTACATTGGAATGCAACATTTATTTTATATTAAATCTTCAATAATCATTCAATTCTTTGCTATCGTTACAATAGCGATATAATGCAGCCATCTTATCACCATCTTGCAATCGGAGCGACCGTCGGCAGAGCGTCGACATCAGATTTCAAGAAAATAAAATACTCCAAAAATATAATCCTGATGACCCATATAAAAACATTCAGGGAAGCTCACCGCCTTTTGTTCGAAAAAAAAAAAATCTCGAATGATCTTCGAGCGCACTAACGAGAGCTAATTATTAGTAAAATATGGGCTTTCGAAAAAATGGCGTTTTTTATTTGTCTTTTATTTTCTTGAACGCAATTCGCACCGTCGAAAATAATAGAATTCAAACGATGTTTCATTTGCTCTTTCCACCTTGGGTTTTTTTTTTGAATGCATTACCGATTTATTGTATCAGTTTTTCTCATCCATAAATAAATCATATTTCCGTGAGCCAACAGTACCAACAGATTTAGTGGAACACAATTTAGTCTGTTACGACAAGAATTATCCAAAATACATCTGTCGTATTAATTTGTGTCTCTACTGGCAGTAAATGAACGTAAAAAAAAAAGAAAGTGTATCCTAATAAGTAACTGTACCTAATAGGAATTCTTAGTGAGGAATGGTGAAGGGCTTATGATGGCTGCAAAGCATCGCAAAGCGTTTTCTCAGGGTCTGCCGAAGTTCCTGTCTCTTCTCCAGGACTTGACGCATTTGGGACTTGAACTCAAGAACCTCCTCAGCTGGGATATAACTTTCCTTCCCTTCGTCTTCCGAGGAATACGAGTCCTGCCAACGAATATAAAAGAATCGACAGTTTAGTCTGATGAGCTATAGATTAAAAAGTTCCTGATACTCACTTCTAACATTTGCATAAGAGTAAGGCCTCCACCGCGTTCCCTTAACAACGAAATACTAGAGTTGGAATGGACAAGCTTATCCGTTGACCTTGCATCATGACAGTCACCCTCGTGATTACAACATCCTTCGCTACAAGCCACTTCTGAACCTTCCGGTGTACTTGGAAGCGACGAGCTACTAATATTGTGCTCCGAAGAGTAACCGCAGTCCTGGGATGACTGTTCACTAGACGAACGACTATTTCTTCCATAGCAAATTGACAATTCATATCGTTTTTTCATTTCCATCCACATGTTGAATCTTTTGCTAGGTCTACCCATCCAAGCGTCCGCAATCTCCTTCGAGGTTGGATCCTTGCAAACTTCACGAATACGCCAATTACCGTCCTTTCCTTTCTCAAGGAATTCCTAAGATTCCAAAAATAACCATCACAATGAGAACCAAGTGAACATTATGCATTACGGTAGAATCAGGTCATCCTTACCTTACACCTTTCGCACGGCTCTACAACTTCGGAAGAAACAATTTTACTATAAACATTACTCTCTTCCTTATCGGGCTGACAGTTTGTCGTGCTTTTTGGTTTTGATACAGTGTCCTGCTTCTTGGCCGGACTTTTTTGAGTGACCATAGAAGACTTTTTCGAATTTAGGAATGTCGTTGACGTCTGCCCTTGGGCTTTACTTGACCCCTTCGACTTTTTCATACAGTCTGGACACTTACACGTTGGTGGTCCTTTATTTTTTGGATCTAACACTTGCAACTGTAGGGAATAAGATTTAAATTTGTTAGTCCCTTATACTGTATCAGTGGTTATGAGTCTCTAGTGACTATACTACTGTTATTCTGTTAAACAGATAATATAGTGAGACTGATGACGAATAAGAAATATGACTGTTACCTTATGTCGGTCGATGTTCTGCGTTGTTGGCTTTGACTCCATGCAAACACAAGACACTTCGCTATTTTCACCGTCACCATTTCTCTCGTCAGAACACTGTCGTATTAATGCCGTTTATATTTTCATTGTAAATATTATAGAGGATCCACTAATGATTTTTATTGAATCTAAGCAAAACAATTACCTCGCAGGTATTCTCCTTTTCCTCAGTCTCATAACGACGTTCTTTCTTCTTCTTACGTTTCAGACGCAACTTCTCACGTCTTTGCTGTTTGGCTATCTCCTCTCTGGTTAGTTCCTCGTAAAGTAATTCTAATTGAGTGATTCCTTGTTTTACCTCGACAGCCATCTGTGCAGAAGATTAAGAATTAGTAAATTGATTTTAGTCATTATTTGTATTATAAATGCATTTTTAAATTTTGGAGTTTACCTGGAAATTTCGTGAAAGAGCATCCACAGCAACTGCTGCCAATACTTCGCACACAGTTTCTTCTTCTCTGAGGCGCCGATGAACACGATGCAGACGTTCCGCCACGCAGATTCCCAAACATATAAGAACTTCCTCCTGAGCTATTTCTAAAGTTTTAGCATGGCGTTCCCTAGTGAGAAATATTTTTTATATTCACATTCTCTTAATGATTGAAAAGATATATACAATTTTATACAAAATTCGAATTTATACCTGCCCATTAGTTCCGGCTGAGCTCGCCCGATAATCGTACTGATATATTCAGTATTCGTTGGCAAGTGTACGTGTCGTTCAGGTATGCATCGTTTTATTCCATTATACAAAGAAGCTACGTATCCCTTTTCTGTCCTAGGATCTGGTTCTGTTGTTAGAAGCGATGAAGCTAGCAGCACTTTGGTACGGCATTCTCCACAAAATCTATAAGGAAATAGAAAATGAGAATTTCATCGAATAAGAAAAATTTGTTTCTTACAGATGAGAAGAGTGTCTAAGAGTTACCTGTGCTTGCGAAGGTAAGTGTCTAAGGTGGCATCCAAGGTATCCGTTTCTACTAACGTTAATTCTTGACGACAAGGTGGTTTCATACAGTCCCACACCTCCCTCCATGCACCTGGAGGAGGTCTCATACGTTGAACCTCCAAGGAATGCAATGCACATCTACGAGACTTTTTACTCCTTGGCTGCCGATCCACCAGACTATTTAATCGAGCGCTGCAACAAATTGATACATGATTTATTAATTAAGCAAATATCATTCTGGAATTCTTGATTGATAAATTCTCCATTCATTTTCCAAGACTATTTACCTGTGACCCTGTAGCATGGTACAAAGTAACTGGGGTGATTCCAGAACTTCATTTTTAATAGTGAGTAAACCCTCTGGTGTAATGACTAATGGATCCAGTGCAGGATGACCAGATTTCATGAGGTCGTAGAACAGTCTTTCCACACTGAACATGTAAAGTATTTATGGTAGCTTTTATATAGAAATAATTATATGAGAGATCTCTAATAATTATTGCTTTGTCATACCTCCTTCTACAACCAACACATGGCACGGCCTGACCGAGGATCGAAAGCATATCCTTGCAAGTAACTTCGAAGGATGCCTTGACTTCTTCTTTAGTGAGCATGTCTAACTTTCTGGTAAATTCATCTAACTGCTTTCCCCGAACAAGAGGACTGTCGCAAACAGCTCCTAAGCCGTTCACGTCCATAATCATCTGTATTTAAATAGGATGAATACAGACATTAAGGTGATTCTAGATTCAGTACTCATTTTGCTATGCTTGATTAGCATTTCAATATGAAAGACTAGAATCTCGTTTAGTATTTATTTTGCAACCATGACATAAATGTGTCTCTTTTAAGTTAATCTTCAATTTATTATCATAGGCTGTCAACTTGATTGGAAAAACCATGTTCAAGAAAAGCATTAGTGTATGTAAGTGTACAGCATGCAATAAACTGCACAACCAATCGAAGCAACAACCTTTCTAATCTAATATATGAGTCAAACCTTGAAACATAGTTAACTGCATTGATATACTGTAATTACGATACACCATATATTACAGTACCCCCTGGCTCAGTACATTTAAGGGATAGCATTAAATCAGTCTACAACAGCATCCTACACAAATAAGTAGCCTAAATTCCTATAAGCAATTCAAGTACAAAGTGACAGCCTGATATCTTGTAATTCGTATTTCTTGCATGGCCAAATATAATTTTATCTTGATAAATTCTAAATAACATCTTCCATAATGCAACAAAGCATTCACTAGATAATTTAGTTACATCTTGATCGATAAGTGTATTTTTACAAATAACTTTGAGAAAAAGCGCATGGAGGGTTATATCTCCACAAGATTTAACTCTAATATGCATTACCATAAGTGATAAGTCTATCCTGTGTTCTGTCAACCATTCTAAACTAACATGAACCTAAAATCCACAATGTAGGTCCGATATACCTCAGCATTGAACTACCAGGATCCATGTAAGAAATAAACAACACAGTACTCGACGTTTTATTTATAAATACGAAAATCTATGAAAAACTGGCTGGGTAGCTAGAAAGCTCGAAGGTCTAGATTGCTTTGAAGCAAACGTGAGCAAGCAGGGCAGTCGTTTAGGTTAAGTCGGTAAATCGTTCATAGGGCAGTTACGTAATTGGCGTCAAGTTGTAATTATTGAATCTTGCGATGTCATCGTCGAATGCCAATAATCTTAGGGTGTCTAAACTCACCGTTAAATTTTCATCGATGATCAACGGCATTTGCCTTCGCGTCAAACTGGCCGGGTTTTCACCCCGCCATATATCCACTAATTTAGCCATCGTATCTCTCCTGTGATATCTTTTCACAATCCCGTACACTGGCACAATACCTTCCTGAATACTTGATACCAAACAAGATCTTCAAAAAGTTCCTTTTTCCCTTTGTTATGTCACGAAAACAAGTAGACGATGTCACACGCCTGCCATTTGCAACGAGTCAACTTTTCTCTCTCTCTCTCTCTCTCTCTTTCTCTCCTTTTGGGCTATTCTTCTCTCGTTCTCATGAGCTCTCTCTCACTTCCGCCCTGTATGCATTTATCTCCATCTGTATCTACGTCTTCCACCCTCTAACGTTATGCCTGTCCACCTTTTACCCTTTAAACTCTTGCCAATACCAACGTATAGCAAGTGCGTATTCCTTGAGCAGGATGATTCGCAAATTTGTATTCAACCCGGTTCTAAATTGATCCTACGAGGTGGTGCCGCACGATTCTACTACGTAGTGAAGATCCCGGAGGAAGCACTGGTATCTTGCCAGGGATCGCATTCGTATTGGACTGCAAAAACAGCGTGTCTAGTTATAAATGAAATCACGCACGAGTCTATGCCCTGAGCAGAAAGGCAACCAGGAAATAAATGAGTCCTGCTTACCGATTGGTATAACACAAAATCGTTTGGTATCCTGAATGGAAATCATTACCAGGGCTTTTTTTGTTATCAAGACATTATGGAATAATGTATCTTTATCCAGAACAGTGCTTTTAATGCGACTTGTCATTAGTTATTGATAAGTGCATTGATTTTACTGGATGCATAAGCCAACTTTTGATCGTAGTTGCATGTATGCATGTACGTAGAAAATCGCCAGAAGGATAAGAAAATCAGGTCCACGCACAGAACGTTCTCCAATGTTCTCCAACGTGACACCATTTAAATGACGCGCGACAATGCGCCCGATCCTCATCCTCGAGATGTGCGAGGAAGGAACGGAGTGGAAATATAGCTGGACATATAGCTGTAAAGGAATTTTATGTAGGTTAGGAATGGAAAAATGTATAAGAGGATGTTTTTTTATGAGGAATAGGTACCATGGTATTCCAAGAACATTGTAGTATCAGTTCTGTTATTTCTTCGTTCCGTGGGAAGCCAAGGTCACTGAACTTAAAAGTCAGTAACGCCCAGAAGAAATTTTCAAATCTGTATCTCTCTCAAGACGCTTGGCTACGTGTACCATGACGTTTTTAGTTAAGAGGCGCATTACTTTTACTTCGTTGCCATTCCACGAGATCTAACCTGCTTTGTAAGCAGGTGTCCAGATAGAAGTTGTAGTGTGGTAATTTTACCTGGTACTAGTATGCAGTGTATATGACAGCTTTCAAACAAGCCTAACTCCTGTTACCGATTTTCATCGCTATTTTTGCCATTTAAGGAAGCCCAGCTGTTCCCATAATGCTTTCGCAATACCTTTGGATTTCGTTGTTGTTTGCTGTCATCTATATGTTTTATTCGAGCGATCATCATCGAGAAATTTTGATAAAATTTTTGAAGGAGAACGTCGACGCTGCACAGACATTTTTTATGGAGTTCAATGGCGAATCGATTCGTAAAACGGAATTTGACAGCAGCGAATCGCTTTTCACCACGGACGATTTGAAAAGATATAATAATTTGAATGACGGTTTATATTTATCGGTTTTGGGTCAGATTTATGATGTTACAAAAGGAGAAAAACATTATGGCAAAGGAGCAGCTTATAATGCATTCGTTGGTAATGGAGAATTTCTTAGAAATTTGAATTGTATGGGAATTTTTTATTTTCCTTGTTTTTTTTTAGGACGTGATGCTTCATTGGCTTTTATTACTGGTGATTTTACTGAAGAGGGTTTGATTGATAACATAAATAGCTTATCTGCACAGCAGACCAAAGATTTATATGGATGGATTCAGTTTTATAAAGATAATTATGTTTACAAAGGTAATTGTGATAAAAATCAGGACAGTGAACTTATATTCAAGGAAAATCAAGTACTGCAAGATACTGTTTGTATTACAGGAAAGCTAGTAGGTAGATATTACAATGAAGATGGCAGTCCCACAAGTGAATTTTATAAGTATCATGAAAAACTGAAAGTTGCCGAACAGGAAAAATCTAAAGAGGAAGAAAAGAAACGCATGTTTCCACCATGCAACATTGAATGGAAAATAGATGTTGGCACTAGAGTATGGTGCACTAAAAAAAGGTCTACTTCTTTAACAATAAGTTTGATCTTACCAATCAGTTAATTATTCCTAATGTCTATTTATTAACAGTGGTGGAATAGAGAGAAAGTGGGTTGGAGTACCACGAATGTTTTATGAGAATCCTGGATCATCCAATTACAGATGTGCCTGCGTAAACATACAGAGTAAAGTATACAATGAAAACAAAGGTAGTCTCAGAGAATATGCAGGATGTGCTAAGGGCTCTACGCATTGCACTATAAAGCAAACAGAAGACACAGTATGAGATAGTATGCCTTAAGTGCGACAATAGACATCATGCACAACATTGAATCTCTGAGATATGGGACTGTACATTGATCACACGGTTTACATTTATCTGATAGGAATAATTCGGAGACTGATAGTTATCAGTGACACAGAGGTTATCATGATATTTCAAGAGTAGTATTTCATGAGAGTTTTAAGTACAACAGGGACCATTCTTATACAAAAGATTTATTTTTTATAGTAAAAGATACGTACTTTATAAGAATATATAAAACTAAGCTTTACAATTTGCGCTTATGGAACGCAAATAATTATTATGTAATTGTGGAAAGGTGAGATTACCTATGAAACTTGATTTAAAAAAAGTTCCATGTGTAAAACTTATCAGTTATTGAACTCTTTGATGCACGGAATTTGTTACAATCATAGAGGAAAACTGTCGTTCTTTGTATTTAAGTATTAGAAAAATATTGGTTGTATTCTGCTTAGAGAATGATGTGGCTAAATTTAATTTGACCAATAAAAAGATATTATAAGTGACATGTTATTATTCCAGCATGTCAATAATTATCCAGCGACGAAATCCAACTACTGCCTATCCTCAGTCTCAAATTCACTTGATTAAATCTTGCTTTAATAATTCAAATGCTATTACAAGTCTATGTCAGTTGCAGTATCACTTATCCTATAACTTCGATACCATTCAGAAACGTAATATGTATGCAAGAAACTAAGAGGATGAAGAAAAATTATATGTCGTGATACGAGATATAATCTTTTTCTAGGATAACCTCTTCGCGTATTATATACATGTTTGTACAAGTTTTTGTTATATTATTATTTACTTTATGTCAGTATTGACATTAACAGGAGATTCGGAACGAATGCCATTCAGTTTGTCAAGTAAAGTTTGCATCGTCTCCCGTCTATATTTATGCTTATAAGCAACCTTTGAACCAAAGACTTTCTTTATTTTTGCACGACGCTTTTTCAACTTAGAGTCTGTTGGTTCTTGCTGGAACTGTATCATTCTCTTGAACCTCTTGGCACTCATGAAACAAGTATTCTCATTTGTGTCATCATTCTCCTCAAAAATTGTTTCAAGACAGTTGGGCTTTTTCTTGATGCTTTTATCTAAGTAATATTCACGAATATCATCCTCACTTTCTATTTCAGAGCTTTTCCTTTTCTTTGGCTTTAAGCTGCATCTAATAAATGATGATAAACACAGTAAACCATCAATAAATAAAATCCATTTCTCCTTATACCTTCTATTAAGTATCTCGGCAGCAACAGGTCTTGGTAGTCTTCTTCTAAGTACACGCTTATTGCTTGATGGTGAAGATACATTCGAAGTAACATTGAGCATTTCTAGACTAGCCATCACTTCAGGTAAATTAGAATCCACAATATCAGGAATATGTTTTCTGGAAAATAAGCCAGTAGGCAACGTTTCAGGCGACTCATAAACTCCCATATCCTTCAATGCAATACTCTTTACGTGTTGTATTAAATATTTTATCCTGAGAATTAAAATAAGAGAGTAAGAAATTAACGATCGTCTACAAGTTCATTTTAGAGAAACCCATTCAAGGACGATAACTTAAAAGTTCGAGAAAATCGAAGAAACTCAATATTTAGACAATTTACTCCACTCAAAAAAAAATGCTGCAATTAAATTCTTTTATTCCAAACTTGTAACGGCAATTCGTTAGCAGAATGGCGAATCATTGAATTTCAAACTGTAATGTTTAAAAGTAAAGGAACTTACGTTGAATCCGAGTTTTTCTCTTCCATTTGTGAAATTATCTTTTCACGTTTTTCACGTTTCACGCTTTGGATTCTTTATTAAAATCAATAAAAATCAAATGTTTATTTTCACATAGGAAAACCTCTCGGATTTCTAATTCATTCTAACTTCAAGTGATGGGAAACACCACCGTTTTCACGTACCAACAGATCGAACCAGATTCTGATGTAAATTGCTGTAAATGCATTGGGACTTCAGAAAACTGCAGACAGATTTCGATAGGAAACTAGAGCGACTGAATTTCGTATTTATTTGAAATTATATTTATTTCTAAATATTTAGTAATAAATTTAACAAACAATAATTTCTTTTTGAATAAAAGTCTCTCCGGTAGCTTATTTTATAAAATAATTATAGTTTTCTGTGATGTTTTATGCGATTTTATAAAACTTTGCTGACAACATGGCGGCAATAGTTTCGATTGGAAAGAAGTACTCTAAACTCTTAGAACAGACGCAGACGAGAATGGTGTAAGAGGAAAACGCGATGGAAACTATTATAAACAGTGTTGCTATCTGTCAAAGATATCATAAATTTTGAAAATATTTATGGCAAAATGAAGAAGGAGAGAACGGCTGATAACAGCCGACCGTTTAAATTATAAGTATTTTTTTATGTGTAATTAAACGTGATGAAAATGCATTGCATTGCGCGATTAATTTATGAATTCAATAGATTTATTTTAAGGTTATGATCTTTAGGATAGATTTGATTAATTTTAGCGCATTTAATGACTATAATTGAATTGTTTTATTGATCTATTACAGCTCATCAAATTGTCAGCCTTACGGGTATCAGCTTTCAAAGAAAGAGTATAATTGTAGGTAGAAAATAACTGTAATATGATCTTACTTTTCTAACCAAGTTTTCTAATAAGTGTAATTTTATTTTACAAGGGATTCGTGGAATTGACTATTGTGCCACTGAGGGATAGCTTAAGACTCATAAAGCTTAATGCTAAGCAATGTAGAATATACAGAGTATGTCTAAATGATACGTATGAGGCACCTTTTCAATACTTTGATCCCTTCTTGGATATTTGCCAAGGAGATTCAAAACAGTATGTATTCTAAATCTTTTAGTTTTACTTTTTTCTTAACAAAATTATTACTACAGTTTATATTTTTAGACGGTCCCTTGAATTCTTTTCAAACCTGCACTTGGCAGCAGCACAAAAAGTCGATCCTGATAATAATGCTGGAGAATTGGTTGTCCAAATACCACCAGATGCTGCTCACTTAGTCTCGGAAGGAAGAGGACTAAGAGTTAGCATAGAATTCTCATTGGAACAACCACAAGGTGGTGTCCACTTTGTGCTACCTGACTGCGAGGGAACATTTGCTGAAGTATATTGATTATAGGGACTTTATTATCCATGTATATTTCCAAATTGCTATTTAACAGCTTCTACTTGTTGTACCATAGAGAGGAGCTCACATGTATACCTACAGTTATGAAAATTCGTCAAGACTGTGGTTCCCATGCGTGGACAGTTTTGCTGAACCCTGCACCTGGAAATTGGAATTTACTGTTGATGATTCCATGACTGCAGTATCTTGCGGAGACTTGGTAGAGGTCGTCTATACACCAGATATGCGACGAAAAACTTTCCACTACGTTCTGAATACACCAGCATGTGCTCCAAACATTGCTCTGGCAGTGGGGTAATGTTTCTTTGATCTTTTACAATATTCTGAATGCCAAAGCCTTAAATGCTTAATATAGTAAATTATTCTCAGACCTTTTGAAATATTCGTCGACCCTTACATGCACGAGGTGACACATTTTTGTCTACCGCAATTGTTACCATCACTAAAAGTCTCAGCGAAGTACATGCACGAAGCTTTTGAGTTCTATGAGGAAACGTTATCCAATAGATACCCATATTCTTGTTATAAACAAGTATTCGTGGATGAGATTGATGAAGATATCAATGCTTATGCTACAATGAGTATTTTAAAGTAGGTTTGATAATTTATAATCTCATATGCCTCTTTTATAATTCTTATAATTTATATTGTCCAACTTTTTATAGTACAAATTTGTTGCACTCCACCGCAATAATCGATCAAGTATATATAACTAAAAAAGCTATGGCTCAAGCTATAGCGGAGCAATTCTTTGGCTGCTTCATTTCTATGCAGAACTGGTCTGATACATGGTTGCCTAAGGGAATTTCTACATACTTGACTGGACTGTACGCTAAGAAATGTTTTGGCAATAACGAATATCGGGAATGGATACAGTCGGTATGACAAGACACTTATTTTTTCTTGTTAAATTAATTTTATAATTAATTTATAATATTATGAATACTTCTAATCAGGAATTGCAAGAAGTAGTAAAGTACGAGGAACAGTTTGGTGGTATAATATTAGATCCATCCCAGCCACCAGCTCCATTGCCCATAGCTGCGAACACGCCAGCACCAGCACCAAGAGTTCCGGATCGTGGTTTTTATTTCCCTATCAGAAACTTACATACAATGTCTCCTAGGTACATAGAGGTTCTTCGCAAGAAAGCCCATCTAGTTATTAGAATGTTAGAGCATAGGATCGGACAGGAACTTCTTCTTCAAGTAAGTCTTCATCGAAAGCATTATCACACTTTGAACTATATGTATAATTACTTTAATGTCCTTCATAGGTTTTTAACAAGCAATTATCACTAGCAGCTAATGCTGCTCAACAAAAGATTGATTCTGGCCTCTGGTCACACATGCTGATTAGTACAAATGTTTTCACAAAAGCCATTTTTACAGTAACTGGAAAGGACATGGCAGTTTTCATTGATCAGTGGGTTAGAACCGGTGGTCATGCAAAGTTCAGTTTGAGTTTCGTGTTCAACAGAAAGAGGTTAATGTTAAATTATTTCTTTCTGTACTTACTGCGGTACAGGAATTTACAATTTCTTGCTTGTAGAAATACTGTGGAATTGGAAATTCGACAAGACATCACTAATCAACGAGGTATTCGGAAATATGTAGGTCCGTTATTAGTTAATATCCAGGAATTGGATGGTACCTTTAAACACACTTTACAAATAGAAGGTACCGTAGCAAAAGCAGACATCACTTGTCACAGTAAAAGCAGACGAAATAAGAAAAAGAAAATTCCATTATGTACCGGAGAAGAGGTAGACATGGACCTATCAGCTATGGAGTGAGTCCTTCAATGATTAATAATATTGCACTTATTCCTTTACATATTCCTCTTCTTTGTAAAGTTCTTTGAACTCTGATTCGCTATCTTCATTACAGATACGTTATAGAGAACTATTCATATGCTTCATCTTTTATTTTTCCAGGGTAATAAATTTAGCTATAGGTGTTTTTTATACTGGTAAAGCACCAGCACTCTCAGCAGTTACCAATCGCTTCAGTATTTTCCAAGATTGTTTTTCAACCCAATGGTCTTTTTTTTTTTGAGTATGAAAAATCAAATAAAAATTGGAAAACGCTGAGGGAACCAATGCAAACTATACGCTGCCCAAATTAATTCTGTCAGAAATGTTATAAGAATGCATTGCTCATTTACTATCATATTGATCACAATAATTGCAATTTGCTTTGTGCAATTTATCACAATATTTTGCTGAACACCACATACCATAGTTAAAGATAACTATATGACTCTACAATAAATTTGCATGTATCGTACAGCAACAAGATTCATTCCTAATTTGATTTTAATACAGGTTTCAATGAAATCGGATATTTTTTCTCTCAAAAAAATTATATCAATGACAGACTAATTGGTTTTTTTTAGCGATTCTCCAGTACTATGGATAAGACTGGACCCAGAAATGACTCTGATGCGTGCTGTGCAAATCGAACAGCCTGATTATCAATGGCAGTATCAATTAAGACATGAAAGAGACGTAACTGCCCAATTGCAAGCAATTGAGGCCTTGCAAAATCATGCAACACCAGCAACACGTTTAGCATTGACAGATACCATTGAGAATGAACATTGCTACTATAAAGTCAGACTGCGAGCAGCACATTGTTTGACTAAAGTTGCTAATGCTATGGTAGCAACGTGGGCTGGCCCACCAGCCATGTTAGCAATTTTTAGAAAATTATTTGGCTCGGCATCCTGTAGAAGGATCATCAAGCAGAATAATTTTTCAAACTTTCAACATTACTTCCTGCAGAAGGTATTGTACCGATGCAATTATTTATTTTATTATTGACATAACTCTTCTTATATTATTTTATGTGATATAGACTATACCGGTAGCTATGGCTGGATTGCGAAATACTCATGGCATTTGCCCGCCGGAAGTTCTTGCCTTTTTAATGGATCTGTTCAAGTATAATGACAACAGTAAAAATCGCTATTCTGATAATTATTATAGAGCCGCACTTGTCGAAGCTTTGGGTGCCACAGTGACTCCAGTGATTAGTGTACAGCAAGGGTGAGAATTAAATGACTATATTATACAATTTTATACAACAGGCACAGGATATAATGAAATTTCGTGTAATTTCTCAGAACCTCTATTACTGCAGAATCCCTATCCATCGACACAAAAGCTATCCTTGAAGAAGTGACGCGCAATTTAAATTTGGAAAAATTATTACCTTGTTATAAATACACAGTGAGTGTGGCCTGTTTGAAGGTTATAAGGATTTTACAAAAATTTGGTCATCTACCTAGCAACCCACATTTATTCAGGGCATATGCGTCATATGGACAGTTCATCGGTAAAAAGATTTTAAACTAGAAAGTGTAATCCGTGAGGAAATATATTGATTATGATTGAAATTCTCTTTGAGCAGACGTGCGAGTAGCTGCTTTGGAAGCTCTCGTTGATTTCACTAGAGTGGATGGTAAATGGGAAGATATGGAATTCCTATTGGACATGGCTGAAATGGATCCACATCCTGGGGTTCGACACAGATTAGTCAGACTGATGGTCGAAAATCCACCTTTCGAAAGGGCACACAAGCATCGACTGGATAAACCAGAATTAGTTGATCGTATTTGGAATCTCATCAAGTGAGTAGATAAAGAATCTTCAAATGGACCAATATAAATATACTCTATGTATTTTTTTAACCAGCGGTATGTTGTCCCACGATGCAAAACTGAGATGTGATCTGGTGGATCTTTATTACACATTGTACGGTGTAAAACGACCTCTATGTCTTCCTATTCCTGAACTCGCAGCTATAACCAAGCCACGTAAAGCTGGTCCTCATCTCAGCCCTGAACGAGAAGTAAGTTTTACCGATAATACAATATAATTACGCATTGTAATTATGATTAATTAATACGTTTGACAATGATAGGTAAAACTTGTCGTGCCGCATGTGAAGCACGAGCCACCAGCTGATGTTGAAATTGTCAGTGTACCGAATAAAAGAAAAGCTTCGCCCAATAGAGATGTACCTGGACCTGTAAATGTACCAGATTACGGTCAGGAAGCAAAACGACAAAAGCTACAGCCACACAATGTATGTATATTAAGAAATGTAATCTCGTGTAACCATGAAATAAATTGTCACTGCTTTTATTTGGTATTTTATAGCCGGAAGATCGTGGGACGCCACTTCCTGGGGAAGGTAAAGTCAAGTCTGAATATTATAGTGACAATTCTGCATCCCTACCTGGAATTATGGGAACGCAGGGTCCTGTAGGATTTGAGCCAGGAATGTTTAAGAAGGAAGCAGACGATCACAAGCAAAAAGGCGAATCTACAAATAAGGTAAGTACAAGAAAATGTGAATTTTTCTTTCCTTAAATAACTTAACTGTATGAGTGTATTTTAATCAGGGTAAGAAGAAGAAGAAGGATAAGAAGAAACACAAGCACAAGCATAAGCACAAGCATGATCACAAACATGGCAAGGATAAGGATAAGAAGGAGAAAGATAAGAGCAAAGACAAAGAAAAGGAAAAGAATAAAGATAAGGAATCAGGCAGTCTCAAAGTCAAAGATGAGACTCTCAGCTCCGCAAGCTCAAGTCCAAGTCCAGATGCCACTACAGCCACTAATGAATTTGTCTTTCCGTAAACGAAAGCTATCAAGCTTAATTATATGTACAGATTTCCATAAAATTTCACATAAATGAGATATATGAAAAATAAATAGAGATGTCTTCTAAACGACCACATTTTTATTTTTATATTTCAAACATCAATTGAAAAATAAATGTTAATAAAATCATATGGAAGGTTGTTCAACGATATTTTCTTACATACATGTGCCTCGTGAACATTATATATAATGCGGTGAAAGTGCAGTTAATGATAGCAATGATAAGCACCTTTAAATATTAGTAATTTCAAAACGAACAAACACAGATAACGTAATTCACCCGCATCAGACATGAGTAATATAGAGAAGCCTAGATAACAATTCTAAATTACATATCAATCATTAAAATCACAAGAGGCTTAACAGTTATGATAATTTATTACAGTAAAATCAAAGTCATTATACGAACTCTTTAAAAATTCGAGCTTTAATATTTCTCGGAGAAAATCAATCGCAAACCGCTCAGCTTAAGCCAATTCGATTGGCTGAGAGATACTACGACGAGTTCGTTAACTCGCGAGTGGCCAAAGTTGAATTATGAAATTTCTTTGAGGAACACTCGTATTTTATTGAAATCTACTGTCGTAAGTTCTTTTAAAAAACGGCAATGATTTTTGCAATAGTTGTTCACGTTAATTTTATAAAGAATGAAAATGTTTTGAGATTATGACGCGCCTTTATTCAAATGCGTTTCCAAGACAGTCAGTGATGGCGTGCAGGCTGTTGCGGCAATTTCGAAGGAGAGTGCGAGCTTTTGAAAATTTTGACAACGGCCTTAACGAGTATGGCAGACAATCAGCAAAGTAGATTTGAAAAATCCCTTGGATTGTTAACCACTCGCTTCGTTACGTTATTACAGAAAGCTAAGGATGGCGTGCTCGATTTAAAAGTGGTGAGACTTTTACATTTATTTCGAATAATAATGAAGTTAATCTCGAATCTAGGTTAACCCGTCGCGGGTTGCACACGCCATTTCTGGCTTGCGGGAATTTTAAAAGAAGTTCCTCATAACTTATAGATTTTTATTATCTGCTGGACAGCTGGGCTTATTTCAAGTTTTATGAATTTTAGTTTAATCTGATAGATAGTTGAATGATTTATCAACATTTGCAAAATCCACTGATGCTTATGCTAACTTTACATAACCTATGTTGATGTACATATTTATATTGTTATTAATATTAATTTTCTATGATTATTATTAGAGATACAATGTTATAATGAATTTTGAGAATGGTGTAATATCTGTTTCAAGCATGGCCAATGTTTTGGAGTATTATTTGAATGTTGCGAGCTCCATGTTCTATGTAAAAAAACATAATAATTATTACAGGCTGCAGACATCTTGGAAGTTCGTCAAAAAAGACGCATATATGACATTACAAATGTTCTTGAAGGAATTGGTCTTATTGAAAAGAAAAGCAAGAATAGCATACAGTGGAAGTATGTATTAACTTTGTTCCTATTGGTTAAACTATGAAATGATATTTAAATAGTTATTGAATTAGGGGTGCAGGTCCTGGCTGCAACACACAGGAGGTGGGTGAAAAGCTGACTGATTTAAAAGATGAGATCAAAAAGTTGGAAGATCATGAACAGTTATTAGATACGCATACCCAATGGATTCAGCAGAGTATAAAGAATATCGAAAGCGATTTAGCAAATAAAAAGTATGCTTATATTACATATGACGATGTTAAAAACAGATTTGGAGAGGAGCTTGTTCTGGGAATTCAAGCTCCATCTGATACACAATTACATGTGCCAAATATTGCAAAGGTAGATCAAAGTGTAATGTAATTGAATATTTTTCAAATCCATATTTTGTTGTGCTGCACAAACTTCATATATTATTTTGATCCAGGCAATAGAAGATGAGCAGAACATAAATTATGAAATCTATATGAAAAGTACATCAGGGGATATAAAAGTATATATGATTCAACCCGAATTGGCTGAAATTTATAACAATAAAGTTTTGGAAATGAGACTCCAAGAGGAGCCAAAAGGTATTAAGAGAGAAAAGGAGGAAGATGAGAAGAAAGACGAATCTAAACCAAAGAGAAAAGTTGGAAGGTAAATACCCAGATAAAATAATCTCATTAAAAACCTATTGCTCTCTTCGCATCAGAGACAGATAGATCATGTTTCTGATCTGCACAGAGCAAACATTAAGTAATGGTCTTATTTGGGGATGAGTCATTATAAAGTTAAAATAGCTCACTTGGTAAAGACCGTACACTGATTTGAATAAATCTACATTCTCATTGGTAAAAGTCGAGCTATTAATATAATGGATTTGTTGTTAAGGCCACCAAGAGGTGCTGGCAAATTAGACCCTGTATTATCAGAAGATGAAGAGGAAGAAGACCCAGAATTAATAGAGGCCAAAATAATACTTAGTGGTGTGGGCACGTCGGGTAAAATATTTAATGCATTATATTCACAACATGATAAAGAAGCGTCTATCCTACTGCTTTTTTCTTAATTTTGCAGAAATTGTCAGGACAGACCTAGACTTGCTAGACGAGTTTTACACGGACAGTAAGTTATTAAAATTACACGTGCTTGTTCTCTGTTATAAAATTGTATTCTATTTTCAGTTTGTGGACCACTAGTGAGACTGAGTCCGCCGCCTGGAGAAAGGGACTATCAATTTAATCTAAGCGAAAGTGAAGGAATTTGCGATCTCTTTGACATTGCGGCAAAGTGAACGTGTGTCGTTTTATAGTATCTAGTAATTTTGACTTTGTTCACGTTCGTTTTCTGTCAATCATGTTTCTGGTTGATCGGCGCTCGACTCTAGAAGAGGAGTCAATTTATTATGTATATAATTTTACCGATGAATTCGCAAACCTCATTCGTTGTAAACGTTACGGAATTCATCGAAATTGAAACTCCAGCTTCTGAAATGAAGAGGACATTCTCTGACTGTCACAAGTTTATTTGGCTTTTGGAGTTTAGTACTGCAAACATATAAACCTTTACACGAATTTCGAAGCAGCAGTCTAATGAAGTAGATTATTATTATTATTTTCATTTATACACAAAATTTATTTTGAAATAAGCCGAGAAAGTAGTGCGTGTTCACGTAATGCTTTCCATAACAATTCCACATAGGTTTTAATAATCTATCGACAGACTAATTTACTCGATGTAAAATTGATGAGTCCATGCGAACATTCAGATCTTTATTACTGATCGCAGTCTTACAAATAGATTCCCTTAGTGTTTTAAATCAACGTATTAATTGCTGTGAATAACTGCAACATTTTGAAGACATTTTTAAAAAAGAAATCGAGTACATGCGTCTCTCCGCGTCTAATGGCAATATATATTATATTTGTAATAAAAAAAAGTGTCCCCCTGGTTAAATGTATAAAAGTACGATTATTGTACCTCTGTTTTTCTTTCTGTTATCAGAATATACTGGGAGTTACAACATAAGGCGTAGCTGTTTCTCGAAAAATCCATTGAATAATCCTCGCCATTCATTGTTCTTATATAAAATTTCGATCCTTTGCATCTTTCAAAATTCTTAGGCTCCTTCAAACTTCAACTCAAATGTCTCATCTGTTTTGCAATCTGTATATATGACTAGTACGAGTCAGTGGCAGCAATGAGTCTGCCTGTCTGCTGGTCGAAAATCTACTGTCGTACATCAAGGCCAGATAAGAATGGATCCTCGTGTTTCGTCAGCAGCATCGATACGTATCCGTCGCTTGCGCTTTAACAGTTCAAAACGATTGCCAATATGCGCGAGTCTGAATTCTTTTCTGGTAAAAGTAGCATTTCCTTGTGCGCCGACTCGACGAGCGGGAAGGCAGATTCCATAGCTCGAAGAGTAGATTTTAAATAATTATTTACTGTACGTTTCGCCTTCAAGGAATCCAGATTACCTTTTAGACAGGTATGATATTGCTTGTATAATTCTGTAAGACGACTGTTAGTTTAGTTTAGTTAGAAAAATGTCAAGTTTCCCAAGGGAATATTACCTGTCATATGTCAACTGTGTGATATTACATCACATATTAGTAATCCTGGTTAAACTTTTAGCATTCTAGTATTTCGCGGAGGTACTTTGTCCCAGACCACTGATGTAAGTATCTGAATTTGAAATTCTATTCTGGGTATTGTGCTCTTGTTAGATTCTTTTTTTTATAAAGAATTTAACGTGGTTTATTTGTGCTGATGGTGTACTTTATAAAGACGGATTCATTTGCTGTACTTTTTTATGGTGTATATAATTCCATACTCTTGTTCGGAGTGAAACGAATAACTGTTGTGGGCTAAAATTGATGCGGGAGGTTTGACTATTTTGAATTCTGTGTTTTAGAGAGAGTATTATATTTACAAGGATGAGAGTTATCTTAGTGAAGTTCCGTGAGGTCACTCAGAAATATCCCATTGTGAGAGGAATGGCATCGTACACTGTTATATGGCCTATTGGAAGTTTATTACAACAAAAGATTTCAGGCAAGGAGAATTTGGATTACATGCAAGCTCTCAGGTTCAGCGTATATGGAGGATTTTTTGTTGCACCAACACTATATTGTTGGCTGAGGTGTGCTGGATATTTGTGGCCACAGAATAACCTTAGGTCTGCAGTCACAAAGGTAATTTCATTTGATCGGATCATTCTGTAATTTTTATAACTGTTCTGTCATGTTTATTTACAGGCCTTAGTGGAACAAGTTTCGTACGGTCCAGCTGCAATGTGTTGTTTCTTCTTTGGTATAAATCTCTTAGAATTTAAACCCATTTCAGAGTGTGTTGAGGAAGTGCAGCGAAAATTCTGGCCAACTTACAAAGTAAATATTTATCTAAATTAAAATTTATTTTTTAATATTACTTTTCATCACATCTACATTTCTCATATAGGTTGGTGTTTGTGTTTGGCCAATTTTGCAAACCATTAACTTCGCTGTAGTCCCAGAACGCAACCGCGTGGTATACGTCAGCGTGTGTAGCTTAATGTGGACATCCTTCCTTGCTTATATGAAATCATTAGAAGCCAAACAATTACAAAAAAATGTGATGCAAGATACTGAGAAGGAAGTTAAAAAAATTCAGAACACAAGTGGGATGCAACCACCTTCGCAGACAGTGGCCAAAACAAATTTGTTATCCAGTTGACGGTAGAACTAATTAGACACTTAGCTTAACTAATCCCATTTATATGTAACATAGTTTATACTATAACATACGATTTGTATTTTTATTTTATTATCAAAATTATTGCTATAATACTGTATCTCGTGCTGTCACGATCTCAAGAAAATCTGATGCTGGACATCAGAATCAAGTCGTTTTAGTGATAAGGTAAATAAGTACCTGTGAAATTTGTTCCCCCTTAAAAAAAAAACAGAAAATTAGGTATAAAGCACTATTGACGATAGTATTTATTAAATGTATCATTTAAAATGATAAATTTTGTATGACACGTTAGTTTTTTTTTTATTAGGTAATTTCAGAGTATACCAAGAAATGCCTCGACCGGGGAAACTATGAAAGTATATACATAATAATCTAAAGATTATAGTAATTTATTAAATTGTTGACAATAATAAAGAAAAAGCTGTATAAATATGGTTTAGAATAAATTATTTAGAACCTATCAAGTCTATTGTTCTTTAATCATTGAATACCATTATGCAAAAAATCGTTATCTACTGGGTTTACACTTAAAGTACAGTCCCATTTAAAAAAAACTTAAAATATTTTAAAATGTAAAATGATTGTTAATATAGATGAAACACATGAAATTTCGTTAGTTATATTAAAATGGCAAATTCTAAAATCAGTATATGTCAGTAACTCTTTTTCATGTATTTTTATGAGAGAATTTATGATCAGTATGACAATGCTCAATCACGAGATCTTTTATTTAACATGGCCGCACGAAGCTGATGATCTGTCAAATTTCGCGACAAAACGTATTCGCAAGGCACGCTATTATACCTAAATAGAGTATTATTTTCTTTGTCTATCAGTGCCGTGTTAATAATTTCTATGCAAGTGAATAAAAGTGGACTTATGCGTAGTGGAATATTTTGTTACTTATACAAGTGCCAGCAATTCAGTAGGTTCATGGTTAGCCTTTCACATTGTCGAACTTATATGAATGTTTCTAGGAACAAAGTGCGTGCTGTCCCACAAGTTATCACTTGTGTTTATAATTAATTGTTTTAGTTATCTATAACATTTTTGAGTGTGGTAGTTAAAGTTTTACTCAATATGGCACGTCCCACTGCCTCGGCACAATGTGATTCTGTTGCATCCTACATGGATGGAGTTCATGTCAAAATAGCAGAGGCCTACAAACCGCCAAGGAAAATTGCCTTGCCTGCTGCATACAATAATAAATTACCTGATGTGTCCAAACACACGTATGACTTCAGCCTGGAGAAGTCTGTGTTGGAAAAGGTAAGGCAATATATTACGAGTAGCTTCCACTTGATTTTGTGTAATGTATAATTAATAAGGTACCTATTAGATAAAGAGAAAGACCACTACTGTAACTAAAAACTTAAATGCTTTCAAAGTAAAGTCATACATTTCTATCGTTACGTAGTTGCTTTCAATATTCTTTAGCATAGATTAACGACCTAACGTAAAGAGATTAACATTCGATAAGATGACAGAATGGCGAAAGATGAGAAACGCGAACAATGAAGCCCATCGTATTCGTCTGGAAGAAAAGAACAGAAAGGATGAAGAAGATTCTCCTGCGGCACCGCCACCACCGTCTGAAACGGTAAAGCAATTACCGATCAAGGTACCACCAGCTCCTGAAACAACGATACTCACACCGCAACCCCTATCTCCACCAGCCAATGACCTCCAAGATCTTGTGAAATCTAATGGACTAGATCTCCGAGATTTTGACGATGACACCAGTAGTCCTTTTGATAATATGGAGTTGAAAACTATCAATGATATGGAAGAGCTTGCTCAGGTTTATTGCTTATACATCTAGAATATCCATCTGTGCATTAATCGATATAAAATAACACTTGGTCTCTGATATCTTCAATAGGTACTGCAACCAACAGCACAGTGGGTTCCTCCAGCAAAATTAGAAAGTATCCTCAACGAATTAACGTTGGAGAAGCCACAAGAGGAAGAGAAGGAAGAACCAACAAAGAAGCAGGAAGATAATCAGGAACAAGAAGACAAACGGAACGATTCTAATAAACGTAGCGTTTCTATAATTGTCCAGGAACTTCAGCGAGAATTAGCACGACCTATAATGGAGGTACGTAACATAACATTTATACTCAAGATAACTATCAATATCTTTTACGAGACAAATTCTCATATAAATAACTCATTGTCCACCAGAACTGGAAGCCATGGCCAGACCTGGAGAGTCCGGACTGTGATACAGGAATCTCTACCACGAAGCAAGACAACTCTACGTCCACCAGCTTCTCAAAACTGTCCAACCCTCTCATGGATCTTTCGGAAGAGAATCAAAAGCTAGCAAAACACCTAAGCGACATGGGTTTCCCATTGTCCAGGGCGGCACGAGCCATAAACGACCTCGGTGGTCAGGATAACAAGAAAGTAGTGGAATATCTACTAGCCGTACAATCACTGGAGGAGTTTGGAATCTCAGGCGACGATGCTGAGAAGGCTCTAGCCTTGACACAATATGATCAAGACAAGGCCAAGAAGTACTACGAGCATTTATGCACCCTGAGGGATCTGGGCTTTCCTGAAGACAAGGCATCCTTAGCGTTACTAAAGTGCAACATCGACAGGGATCGAGCCCTGGACTTCCTGATCCCTTAGTGTCTACAGATGCCTGGTGCCATCGTAAGCTACCATGTAAAGTGAAGAATATGCGATGCTTAAGAACACTGCTATACACGGTGAAACATCTAAATGAATAAGACTGCATGCTGTGAGCCTATAGTACGCATATCCAAAGGCCAAGCCTTCGTCTCGAATTCCTGCAGGTCGAAAAATATATATATTTTTTTTCGTTACCATTGAGGCTGCTAAAATCTTTGTGAAGCCGATGAGATATTGAATACAATAAGGTAAGAGTCGTTCCAATAAATATTAAGGCTGATTAATCTTGTTGCATTTGTACATTCGACAATCTTGTACATAATAAATTGATTATAAATAATTAAATGTGATCAGTCATCTGCTATGTGCCATAGAAGATTCATTATACCGCCTGAGAACGCAACGTACTTAGATGCGCAGCTGAAACACAAGCAGGTGTTTATAATTAATTAGAAATATACTTAAATTTCAAAATTTCATTTTCTACCTTCTACTACAGCACAGGGCGACAGTCGGTATGGAATAAACGTAACGACCCATTCCAATGGTCACCCAGGCTTCTGTAAAGATCGGTTCCTGACATTGGGGATTCGTGCAGATGCTTATTGGTCCATTTTCAATTAAATTATATGGCACATAGTCGTCGGAAAGATGCTGTGATAATTTTCTTTTCATAACCGATTGATGCGACACTTTTACTTTCAACGGAGAAACAAAAATCTCCACGGTATGTCGATACCTGAAATAATTGTTAATTGATCGACTAAATTCCTAATTATCTCATTGCTAATTACCTTGAACTATATATTTTTCTCAATGCCAATTCCCACAGGGAGACTGTTCTATTTTCATGGACGGTATATACTTTTAATAATTGCCTTGGCAATTCAATTGGAATTTTAATCAATTCCTCGTTGGCAGTGCGTGCGCTTATAATGAGCTTTATATTATTATGAGATAAATTACCTTCTTTATGTATATTAAAACATCTAAACAATACGAGACAGGGGAATTACAATTAATTGCAGTATTTTAATATTGATTAGAATATTTGAGAAAGCATTGACACGTTTACCCATATGCTAAAACGTTTCCTACGTTTCTTGGACGTGGAACAGCTATGATCATTTGACACAGTACTATATAAGATAAATAATTGAGGCAGTTATTCGAGTCAAATCTTATAACAGGATTAGATAGAAATCCATTTAACGGTAAATATCTTAATCTGCGGAATTAAAAGTATACGTCACACAATGTCAGTAGTATAAAAGTACAAAGAGTCAGGCGGATACGTGTAACAACAACCTGTTTGAGCATACAGAAATGCTCGATAGCTCGGAAGCCAGTGTGAGCCTATTAGGCAATTCTTCCAATAGATTATTATCGACATTTAATTCACGTAGATTTGGAAGTGATCCAAGCCACTCTGGCAAAGTGACCAATCGGTTACCGGATATAGACAATACCTCAAGTCTCTCAAGCCGATGCAATTCTGTGCGTAAAATCTTGAGATTTTTTGGAGAATATATATATATATATTTTTTTCTTCTTTTCATGGACCTTCGTACGACTCACCGGCTGGCAATTTCTTTATAGAATTATCATTCAGGAGCAGGGATTTCAAGTTGCTGAGCTCTCCAATGCATCCTGGCACTGATTGGAATTGATTGGCGCTCAAATCGAGAACCGTTAATTGGCGCACAGCTCCGAATTCCTCGGGCAGATTGTGAATGCGATTTCCATAAAGATAGAGATTTTTTATGTTATGCAATTCGGATATCCAGATTGGTAAATACGTTAGTCGATTCCATTTCAGATAAACCTCCTCGATGTGGCTACCGTAAGTTCTCATCACCTCGGGTATCTCTTTGAGTCCCCGATAATTCCAATGGAGTATGAGTTTCTGCTTGACCTCCTTCGCCATGTCTTCTGAATCGGAATACATTGTTTCAATTTTGCCTGAGAGCGCGTGCTGTTTCTTTTTCATACGGGAAACGGACAGGGACTAGTCTGATTTTGTTGGACCGCGTTTACAGCCTTCAGGATAGACTTAAAATAGATTGACCGACACCAATAGGTTTGTACGATTGTGATTCACTGCGTCACAGCTTTTTTGAGTTTCCCGCGCTCGTTCTTAATCAATGCTAATCAAGTTTTAATTAACGAAGTAAATTTGAAAAGATATAAATACTTTTTTTACGTTCATGAAGCCACAATTATAATTCAGTATTCAGCATTCCTCGTAAATTCCTACGGGGTATTAACTTTTTAAGAACTAAACAAACCTTGGAAAATACTATAGACGATAACAGCCTACTTAATTATTAATTAGGCTTATAAAGAGCGATTTTTCGGTTCTAGAATATTTGACTTTCGGGAAAACAAATTCAAATGATGCAACGGCGTCTACTGTTGCAAAGATCCATGGGATCTATAGTGTTATATGATGGAAAACGTATGGTGTCAATAGATGAATGAAATAAAATTTATATGTATATATGTTACGTAGAAAAACTCGTACGCATAACTGCCATTTAATTACCTTCACAGATGCTTTTTTACGTGAACGGTTAATGAGTATGTTGATTTATACTTTATAGAGTTCGTCGACGGCCGTTGGACTCTAGGCGAATTCAGAAATGGTTGAAAAATATTCTTTACGTTTCTCTCACGTTCTTCACGTGTGTCCTTCTATTTTTGCGTTGTAACTATCTCCAAGTCGTATGTGATCTCAGTGGGTGCTGTCTGGATTCATTCCCACATTTGCATGAGCGGTCGGCAGTAATCGGCAGCTGATAGAGTGGTGACTGATGATAATACGAGAACAGTGAAAAAATTTGAAAGATTATTAATTGACTTCGCTATAATCTTCCTTTGGGAGATGGATCTGGCTAGGAATGTCTGGAGGAGATCCCTCTTCGTGTATAAAAGCAGTTTACAAGCTTCTTTGAGAAGCGGGTAAGAGATAGAGGATTATAACCTAATAAGTTTTAAAGACTAAAGATTGACATTGGCTTACAGCTTGGTTTTGTATTTTTGAATTACAGTAGTACCGGTAATACTTCAAATGTTGCTGAAGTAGCTGTATTTTCAAGGGATGGTGATTCTGGTTTGGCTATCACTGATGCCGGTGATACAAAGCCTAAAGATGACTTGGTCTTTAATGCTCTCGGTGCTACTGACGAGCTTTCCTCTTATATTGGATTAGCTAGAGAGTTTGCGTGTGATGGAAAAGTTGAGCATCCTTATGTGGATAAACTTAAAAGGGTGCAAATGATATTGTTCGATCTTAGTCATGCCATTTCTAAATCCGTACCTGGAAAGACTAAGCCTTTCGAGAACAAACACACTCAAGATCTGGAAGAGTGGATACTGGAATATTCTAATCAATTACCACCTCCGGAAGACTATATCATTCCTGTATATATATATATATTTATGAATTTATTTTACTCTATTTAGAGAAGATGCGTAGAATACATTTATAACTTTTTGGTATTTTATCAGGGCGGAGGAAAGGCTTGTGCGTCCTTACATGTGGCAAGAACCATCTGCAGGCGTGTAGAACGAAGTGTCACTCCATTGGTACGGGATGGTGCACTAGACAGAGAAGCACAAACTTATTTGAACAGGTTGTCTGACTTTCTTTTAACAATATCGCGTATTGCTGCAAAGTGTGACCAACGCACAGAAAATATTTACATCCCTAGAGCTGAAGTCACAGAACAAAAGTAAATGACTGATATTTAGTAAATTGTGCAGGGCACAAGTTAGAGTGCACTAAACTTACCAAAAGTACCATGAGTGAATGTATTATCGTTAAGATATAAAAACAAATCACAATTGTGGTGCGACGTAATACAACGTTGCAGAGTATTAAAAACAGTTTCTTGATCACGTTGCAAATCTGAATTGTCTTTTGGCCATACAATTTATCAATTGCAATTATCATTGCATTAGAGCTTCCATATTCTTTTTTTTCATGAACTAAGTGAGCGGCAGAATAAAAGATTTATTGACACGAACGATATATGCTGGAAGAATTTATATGTCGCATAAATCGTGAGATTCAATAGAAATATAATTAGGAATACCTTATACTCGTATAGAATTTGTTATAGATCTAACCATGCAAATAGTCATTACTGATACTGGTAAAAAATTATTTATCTTGTTGATTGATGTTATTCGTATACATGTAGAACGTATATTTATTAAATGACAATTCTAACAACTTAATCAACGATAATCGTTTACATAGAACTTTACGTAAAATATATATCTATATATATGTAAGACGTAAAAACCTAATCGTAATCACATGTTAAATGATCCAAAGATGGAGAATTTGTCTCTTCATAGAAGAAGACCTTACAATAGCTATTATTGACGGAGCTGATGTATCAAATGTAAGCAAGTTCGTGAATCCGCGATAAAATCTATCGTACGAAGAATGCAAAAACTTTATTGTCTCGTACATATTTTTATTCCAAAACTTGATCTCCCTCTGTAACTTCCTTCAAATTCAATAATTCCAGTATACCATGGCCTTTAGTCTCAGAGCGTACCAGTTCATCAATCTCTCTGTACTGCCCAGGATCAATTAGGCAAATCAAATTCAAGCTTCCACTGTCCCAATCTTCAGATTCAACTTTAGCAGCCAGTTTCAATATTTTCTCTCTTAATTTTCGTGCTTCCTTGCCTGTTATAAGAATCCTGAGTCTCATCTGAGCTCGTTCAAGAGGCATTACAGTTTTTAGTTGTTGTATAACATCCAAAGCTTGTTGTTTTGCATTGCGATTAGGTTTCACTGAGAAATGAACATCTTTCATGGCCTTTTCAATCATTGAAACAGGGTAGGGTCGTTTAGTTTCTGGATTTACGCATTTTTCTGCTACAGTTGTAGCGATATCCTTAAGCATAGAATCCAAGGCAGAATGTCTCTCCTTGTCAGACACCTGAAGTTCCCCCTTTTCAAGGATATCCTTGCAAATTTCTGTCTGATCTTCCTTGCCGAAAGCTTTTATCAAATCCTCCTTTTTTGCTACCTGACCTTTGGATACGTTTGTAAAGACTGTATGAGTCTGAAGTACCTCGTTTATATCTTTTTCCCTGTGAAAACAAAGAAAACGGTCTTGTATCTCTGTACAAGATTCGCATGAGACTTCAGGTGGACGCCTCCACGGTTTCTACATTTTCTAGGTTAGGTTTATTAAAAATTCCAAGAATTTGCATAAATATAATCAGAAAAATGAATAAAACCTCGTCATAGCACTTAGTATCGACTTACAACTTGTTTCTCCATGATACAACCTTATTTCTGTAACAAGCGATTTCAAATCGCTTTCCACCTTTTTTCATTCGTACCACGGCAACATTTGTCAACCTGATCTGGTTCGTCGGTGTGAATATCAATGACATTTTTATAATTCAATAAGTCTTGTACGTATTTTAGAATATCTCGCGGTGCAACACGCCGTATGTGCGACTTAAACAAACTTTTTGAATTGTGCAATTTTATTGGTAAAGCACAAGTCACATCACGGTTTGAAGTGTCTGAACGTTGCCTGGGGTTGCGTATTAGTGCATTGCGCATCGATTTTCTGGTTTAAGTGGCCCAAATCCTGTGCCATTTAAAACGGCGCAAAAAACAAAATTCGGTATTGTCATAGCTGTAAAATAATGTGAACAACAATATCCGTGAGTAACAGTCATTATCCATTCTATTGAAAGATACGATCAATGGTTATCAGGCGTCCAATATTAATTCAAATATATCCAGTGTGAAGTTGCAGCAAAGATCCGCCAGATCGTCTGCTGCGCAATTCAAAACGTGAATCAATTTATCTGCGTAAAAAAATATATAGATATATAAATCATGTAGAGTTTAACTCCTCTGCAAATAAATCCCTGAACAAACATTCGAACCACGAGACCCAATAGTATCAGTAGCCAATAAATATGTTCCGCCTAGTCAAATTGCAAAATTGCTTTCTGACGGTATTTAATCTTGTAAATTATTAATCACATTATTACATATAATCTCAATACTATTAAATTGCGGACACATATAATCCGTAGGGACCTAATTCGACCTGCCGTGAAAATTGTTTCATGCTCCCGAGGATTTATGATGCCTCGATGTACCGGAGTCGACAATCTGTAACGGAATCGCGCGTACAATAGCAGATAAATGGAGAAAAAGGAAAGGAGATACAGAGGAAGAAGAAGAAGAAAAAAAAAGTATGGATAATCGAGGGAGGTTGGTGGACTGACGTCACTCACCGTGAAAATGTTCGAGTTGCGCGCGCAAACTCTAATCGCGCGCATGCGCGTTGTCCCTATTGTGCGGGAATGTATTGAACATGGCGGACGCGAGTTTGATGCCGTTTGACGTGCGCGAAAAATGATCGTCCTAATGTGTTCCTGACGGTACGATCGCCGCGAATCCTAATCGTTAACGATAACTAAACGCGACAGTGACAATATCGTTAAAGTGCATTCGTGAGAATGGCCCTGGTCACGGTGCAACGATCGCCGAGCGTCACCAGTTCCCCCCAGAGTTCGGTGAGTTTTTGTATTTCTGCGAAAAGAAAACGTTATTCGTTGACAGTACGCTTTGTCATTTAAGTCTAGTTATAATACTTGTAATTGTGCCTATCAATTTGTGCGAATCTCAGTGAGCTCGAGCTCCAGATAAATCATCAAAATCATACGGAGCAATTGAGAGCATCCGAAACTTTAGAAACAAAAGGATCCTCCTGAATCCGATAGAGCACGTCAAGCATGAAATCATTGAAAAGATATCACAATTTTCATAAAATTCATCCTAAATCCATCGACGCTCCAAATATAAAAAGAACAGTTCAAATCCAGTCTCTTGACAGCTACCAAAAATGATCTGGAATAACTTTCTATTGGTCCTCCCGCGAATTTAAAACTGTTCGTCCATCAATTTGCGAAATCGTATCGCACCTGACAAATTGTCTATAATAAACTCCAAAATTAATTTCCTAATCATACGCATCGAAGCATTCGACAAATAATAACATCTGTTAAAGCATTCTGTTTGAGTTTGTATCAGCAATAAGCTGTTTACCAAATACGCCTATCGCAATTAGAAAACGGTTAAAATCCAGAGAGGCTCGTGCTAAGCGATAACGCATTGAATCAGTTATCAGGATGCGATTTATCCAATTGGCTATTACATTGTTTTGTCACGTCGCTTAAATAGCTGACTAGGAAATCGCAACGAACTGGTTTCCGGTCAATCTACATCATCCCATTAGCTCCACATACGCCAACCGTTAATTTTACCTTTGCTCCCAATAACAGTCACGTTTATTCCCAATAATAGAATTTTTAAGATCTCCGATCGTTCAAACGCGTCAAACAATGAAGATCCGACTGAATAAATCCGTAACGGATTTGATAACATCCTGGTATGGTAAATATCATTCTCTACGGTATCTAAGGGCCTATATTTCTGTCTCTATCTCACAACACGTACATACATATATACATACATGAACATAGGGCCATGACAATTTCAGTATCGGCGCAGGGCGTCGTGGCGCTAGTTCTGTATCTGTAAGTAAGTGGAGGCTGCTAGTGGCTGCAGAATTCTAACCACTGGAAGGGATGAAGGAAGCGCGGCTAACTTCGCTCGGTGTCGAAGCTTTTCATTCAGTCGCTCGCCGTCTCTCGTAAGGACGGCACGACGCGAGATTCAGGACGTCCTCCACGAGTTTAACTCCAGATCGATATAAAAACGAACGTTACTCGGAGCGTCTCGGATTGATTTTAAATAATCCTCTGAAACACGCGTAACGCAGCAGGAACGATGATTCGTCACAGATTAAATAAAATACACGGAGTTTCGTATGAGCCGAATTTTCGTGACAGCTGATAGGCGTTCGTGACAAGGACTTCTGTTCGTCTCAAGTGCCCCTTTTGATAACAAGTAAAATCATTTACCACCCTGGTGAACGATGATCAACTAATCCCGAGCAGTGAATCGCTAAGGGGTTCTTAAGATCCTAGAGTCAGCTCCTCCTCCTACACCCCGGAGATGATTCTGCTAAAACAAAAGAGTGCGATGCTCTACGTTTTGCCACCTCCGTCGGCACCGACCCCACCGTCGCCCTGGAATAGCATACTATGGGGTGAGGATAAACGGCCACGCACTAGAACGGCCCGTGGGACTCGCGTAATGCAGCTGCGCGACAAGGTTACCGCCAAAGTAAGATTATTCAAAATACAAAACTCAAAACGCATGAAACGCATGAACGCTACGAGTCTCTCTCGTCGGATGCACCTTGTGCAATTAGTGAAATCATTTCGTAATCGTTGATTCTATTATATAAACCAAAGACGCTAGACGGTTTAGAGCACTGTTATTTAATCGTGCCACCATTTCATTCCCAAGCGCAACAACCGTTACGTATTGTTCGACTGATATGCGACTGGGATCTTTCTTTTTCTTTCTCTTCTCTTTCTGCCCGACGTCAAGAGGCCGATGCAATTAGTCAGACTGTACGTCAGTCTACCGTTAAACAATTGCTCGACATTTTGATACGGCACGCGTACCTTTCAGATTATTCTAGAAGCTCGTCGTGCTCGTGCGTTCTGCCCTTTTCTCTCTCTCTCTCGTTAAGTCAACCGTCGCCTCGCTGTTTTCGACTCGTTCCGATTACGCCGAGCGGCGCGAAGTTAACCTTAAAATTATTGAAATTATCCTGGAACTCGCGAACGGTTCCCGATAACCGTCACTCGGCGCGTACGACGGTTTATTTCGAGGTTAGGATTCTCCGCGGGCTGTTTTATTTCCTGGGTTTATTATTCTCGTATGAATTTCAGGAACGTGGTGCCTCTCTCAAAGTCATGCGCTATATTTAAGTCACCCGGAGAGGTTAGCTGAACCTTGGCCGTACCTACGTTACCTACTGCGTATACATATATACACGAGGAATGACATTTCTTCCGCGAACAGTAGGCCGACTGTCTGGAGTTACTTACTTGCATTCGTTCTTCATATAGGCTCTTTAATATTTTTATGGGTAAAATTTTCATTTGATTTTCTTAGTGCAATTTTTCATTCGAAATACTTGATACAGGTATACTCTGCACGTATAAGACGACTGAAGACGAATTTCGAGTCATGAAGAATCCTAACCTCTTTCTCTCGATCGGCTATTGAAAACGCTGGGATCGTTAGCATTTCATTTACTTGGTCTTCCTGTCAAAGGATAACGAAGGAACAGGAGCTTATGCGTATAGCTCGAAGTCAAGGAGTTTTCTTGGCACGACGTCAAGGACAATAAGATCGGTATGAAATCGGCGCATAAGGGAATAATATTAGGGTGATCTTGTCGTGGAGGAAAAAAAAAAACAAAAGTAAGGGTGACTTCGAGAGTGTATCAGGAGCAGAGGAGGCATCGTGAGCTCGCGCGATATCGCAGGCGTCGCATCGTTTTCGTCGTCATTTTTACGAAGTGGCTGTCGAAGACGCGTGAGAGACAGAAAGAGGTAGTATTAGGAAAATATGAAAACTAAGAGAGAGAACGAGTACGCGTTCGGAAATCGACGCCTTATTTTACCCCGTGATTCAATGTGGCGATCGGTATCGGTTTCCAGTGGGCCCGGCTTTTAAAGCGGCTACTCGAATTCCCTCCTCTTCCTCTTCCATCCATCCATCCCAGGGGGCTTTGTTCGCCAAGTGAACAAAAGAATCGCACCAAGGCGTGCCCTGGCACTCGGTCGTCTCCATGCGAGCGTTGTCCGCGAGTGATCTTGCGCTTGGGAAAACTTTGTCACGTGACGGTACCAACCTTACGGAACTTCGGCTCCCTTCAGATCGATCAACGGATTGAAATTTAAATTAATTTAGGGATTTTACCCTCCCGTACGGTTACAGCAGAGAGCATCGCCACGTTTCTTTGAGCATCTTTTTTTTTCTTTAATTTTATTCGACAGAACTATTGTTAAAGACTATGAGGGACTATGGGGTTAGTTGAAATTTATAAAATTTATCATTGCTTAAGCGAAGTTTCGGATTTGGGATGCTGGACGTGAAGATAGCGTTCCGCTTTTATAGATGGCGTTCTTTTTTTTTTTTGTTGCTAAATTACCGGAACTGTTGCTAAAACGTATCAGGATCTATAAGCCTGCGAAGGGTAACTCCAGGTATTTTTTGGATTCCGGCGCATTATCTGCTAGCTTCACAATCATGTGTGTTTTGTATTTTTACCACTTTGGAGCATCAGTAATCTGGAATGGCTATTCAGTACTGTTTGGTAACTCTGTTGATTAACCTATCGTATACAGTCACTCCTAGAGTATATGGCTCGTGGGTTGTGTAGTATCTAGGTACGTACCGATGATTGCGTAGGTCGTATTGTCTCCGAGTACTCAGTGCACAGAGTGACACAACATAGTGCTAAAGTGCTTCTGAGTGGTAGCAATTTCTAAGTCTGATCGCAATCTCGACTGGGGATTCTTTTCGCTCACGATAAATGATTGACCCACGTGAACCTGGCACCCGACTTGAAAATATTTTAATTTTCAAAACGCGGATGTCAGATTCATGTAGATCAATAATTGCATCATTTTTATAGATAAACGAAAACCAACTGATAATTAACGATCACGCGTACTGTACCGGAAGTTGATCCAAACTGGAACGTGTGAATGACCTTGGCAATGTAAAAAAAAAACGAAGTCTCCGTACGCTTAACGAGTCTCTGTCTAAGAGAGCAAAAAACGCAAAACTGGTCCTGGTATGACGTGTGAAATATTGTTGCCCAGACGTCCGTCAAGATGGAATGGAAGCTGGTCCATCTTATTTGCTCCGTTAAAGGCGTCGGCTTGGATAAAGAAAATTACTGAAATGGCAAACAATCAATTATATTCACCAACTGTGTACCAAGGACTGTGAAGGGAAGCAGCTGGTAATTTTGATTATTGCAGTTGGGAAGAAAAAAAAATTTTTTTTTTTTTTAAATAATTCTAACTGGTCCAGACATAAAATTGCATAGAGCCGGATGGAATTTTATGCTGACGTTGCTGACTGCTGAGAAGAGCGAAGAGGTTGATGGCGGAGGGGGGTGTCTGAGGAAGGGAGGGGGGGGGTTAAAGATACGGAGAAAGAGAAGCAGCAATGTGATAACATGAGAAACCATTGAAAAATAAACTGCGTTTCTCTTGAGTTCTCTCTTTAATCTTTTCTTTATCCCCCTTTCTTTTTGTCATCTTGTCTCGTTTTTCCTTATCTTGATTCCAGTCTAGGTGGGTGCACGGCAGATCCACTGTCGGAGGCTGCAGGGAAGAACAGGAAGATGCGAGGACGCAAGGTCCGCTTTAAAGATAGAAGGAAGCAAGTTAAGGGAGGTCGATGAAGCAGAAGAGAATCACGAGAATCGAGAAGATGAAGAGGAGCGAGAGGAGGCTGTCGCGTTGTATTACGTAAAGCGATGCCAGGGAAGATCAGGATTGAGATAAAAGAAATGCAAGAGACGCAGCATCGAGAAGACGTATGGGAAAGCGAATCTCGAGGGTCCCTTTGGTGGATCATTTTAGGTGCATTGGTTGCATTGGAATCTCGGTGCATCGACTGTGGATGCACCAGGGGAATGCACGTGGGATGCTGGATGCCTTATGAGAGTCGGTAGTTGAGGATTCGAAGAGGCCAACGTTCAGATTGCATCGTGCATCTGCATATTCACTAATGGGTTACGTTGGTATTACTTGTGCAACGTGCACTTTTGGTTTGGGTGCATGTCTCTTCGGAGATTAATATATTTTGAATTTTTCATGATGCGCGCGTCTCGCTTTATTATATCCAGTCTGGTACTTCTGTGCGAGTTGCTTTGAAAATAGAAAATCTTCATGTACGTTGCAGCTTTGATTTTGCATTTGGATGCACTTTCGTTAGGGTTTTATTTTTTTATATGGACCATCCCACGTGGTCGGGCTCGCTATTGGGTTATTTCTGGGTTCAATTGAAAAGTGCATTCTGTGCACTCTCTCCTTGTTATGGATGCTGGGTCTTTCACCTGTACCACTGCGAGAGAGACGATCTCGCGGACTGGGTTCGCACGATCGGAATTATTTATCGCGAGTAAAAGCTTGCAGACGGCTGGGAAAGAGTATGGAAAGGTCATTGGTATCCGTGACGCAACTTTATGTGACTACTGGATCCTTTGTGTTTGTGTTTGATAGGAATGGAGCATCGACGTTCCCAGGGAAGTCGAAGAGCTTCAAAGTAGAAAACAGGCAGCGGATTACGGCTGACTTGGTCATCCGGGTGATAGGATATTGATTTGTAGTGACCGGTCAAAGTAAATCAGCCGGGGAGGACGTCGTCCGACTTGGTCGATTATTGATTAAAGGTAAAAGAAAAATTATCGCATCTTGAAAGATCGCCTTAAAGATATTTAGGTTCACAGCGCGCAGTCTGTAACCGTACTTCTTCTTTCACTTCAGGATTCCTGGATACCCAGCCCGACCTCATCCTCGTCCTCGTCGTCATCCTCATCCTTATTCGCATCTTCCGCCGCCTCTTCGCGCACCAAGTTCATCGTACCTGGAATCCTCAAGGTCGTCGCCGGCGTCGTTTATTTGCCCACAAGTCGGTTATTCGAGCGGCGGCCACGTCGCTTTCCTAAAAAGGCGATTCGCAAGCGAGCGAATATCGCCTACTGACCCGCACTCCGTGGCGGCAAGGACGTTCATGTGGGTTAAGGGTAGCGTAGGTCGTGTATGATTATCTGGAGTAGATTTAGCATTCTTAGGATTCCTTCTGGGATTTCCTCTGCCGTTTCTTAGATGAAGAAATAACTCTTTACCAGAACCCCTGAATCAGTCGAGTCAAGCTGTATGGACTTTTCAAGTAGACCCAAAAATATAAACGGGTGGGTGGGTGGGGGTCCTGCAAGATTCAGGTGTACCAACCTGACCATATGTAACACGTGTCTGTATAGCAGTCGCGGTATTCAGCTTGTCTTGAAAGCCGCAATTAAAAAGCTCTGCTCGCTCCCAAGAGCCACAATCTTCCTTTCAGCGTATGAAAGCCTCTATTTTAAGCTGTGGCTACGAGACAGGGAAATTGCGCTGGGCTAATAGCCCTTGATATTTATACAGGTCGATTCGGTTTAATTGTACACCCTGTAGTAGCGTGATTAGTCTGTTGTCATATAAGCGTTTTAAGGTTGCGTTCAGTCGATAACGATTCGTTCATACAGCGTTCGAGTTGTGGATATAGAGCGAAGACAAAAATGAAGAAAAATAAGTATTTTTGTATATTGAACTTTTCATGAAATACTTCAAGTCACACATGGTCGTGTGTGGTTATTTGATTATTCTTTGCACTGGAATCTGCGTAAAATCTATTAATGGCTTTTAGGGAGGCGCCGGGTGGAAGGTCGTGAAAACTGTTTGCTTTGGACGCACGTGTAGCCAGAAATATTTGGAATTTTGGAATTATCCACCATCGTACGATTTTTTTTTTTTTTTTTTTGTAAATCAAAGCGCGATCCCATGCTTTCGTACTTTGTAAACGCGCGACTCGACAAACAAAAGTGTTTTTTTACAATTTTATTATTTCAAAATTTTTTTTCCAAATTCTGTCTCATTTAATAACAACGACAACGAAGACACGTATTTATCTACGTTTCATGTAATAATTCACCTCTCGTGAAGCCGCCATCTTCTCAGGAAGCCTTAACCAGTTTTCATTACCCTCCAGTCTCACCAGTAAACCGGTAACGCGATGCTTGGCTTGGATCATCCATAAAAATTGTATGACCCTGAACCAGTATAGATATAGATACGAGGGCACTAATGGATTACCATTTAAACAAAGTAACGTTCGCTTTGGCGCCTGCGAGTAAATTTACCCCTTTGGGACTCCCGTCGCAGACCCCTCCTCGTGTCTTTTTGGGGTATGGCAAAGCTTTTACAAAAATATTCGTTAATCCCTCCCTTGCTTTTACACGACGTATATCTGATTAACGATGCTTTTTACTGGACACGACATTTACTTGCTTCTATACCCTGTTTTAGCTTTCTATTGATCTTTCACCGCTATGCGCCATCGAATCATTCCAATGTACTGTAGTAATTTTATAGGGAATTAGTATGTTTTTTTTTTTCTCATATCATTTTAGAATCTCTATAGCTATATATACATGTACTGCAAGAGTCAACGATACGTTTGGAATGCTAAGTTTTATTCCCAAGCAGCCTTGTACCCGGTTGGAATATGGCTAATGCCCAAGGAAGAACCCCCTTTTGTCTCCAGTAGTATCGATCGTCTCTCCACTGCCATGGGGAGTTTGTATTCATCTCTAGGTTTTATTAGGGCTTGAAACCGGTTCCGGAGGGTTGAGCGAAAGGACAGGTTATAATTCCGTGGCTGTGAGGACAGTGCAAATGAGAATTTTCGTGTTTTAAGTAATTTATAGCCTTTTGTGGAATTAATAATAATGTCAAGGGGGGCAGGAGTGGGGAGGGGTTGGTACACCTTGATAATTTTTCTAGACTCAATAAAAAAAAAAATTGATCTTCCGATCCTCAGGGATGCTACAGGAAGCCCCACTTGGTTGTCAACCACTTCGCACGTAATTTCCCAGCTATTTCCGTGTTGCGTTTCGTTGCTTACGTACTAGTCACAGTTATCTGTCTCCGTACAAAATTTCGAACGAACTGTAGCTAACTTCAGAGCTTACCATTGTACCGAATCGAAATTCAAGCCGATTCTACCCTAACGGTTGGTCCTCCTGTGGAGGCTGCCGAGGAGGGGTCTTTCCCGACACCCTGGGGGACTTTGAGGCGGGGCACGCGTGCAGAAGTGCACTTGTACCAAGGGGTTTTTTTTTTGTTAGGGTGGCACTAAAAGGGTTCGAGGAGCGACTCAAGCCTCCCTTAGGAAGCGCCGATCGATTTCTGGTGATTCGTTTAACGCGCAATAGCGATAACTGCCGTGATATTTAATAATGATTTATTAACCAGGTGCTCGGTCGGTATCGAAGGCCGTATCTGGTACGAGTCGATACTGTGGGAGGACGTTTGGCGTCCCGACGCTGTATATCATAATTTAATTATTTTTCGTATTCTTCGACAGTTTAATTGATAAAAAATTTATAATTCCTTTTCTTAATCAATTTTCATTTTTTTTTTTTTGTTTGTTTACAGGATTCAGGCGCCGCAGCACCCACCGACGACGACGACGCTGCGAGAAGCTGCAAAAGGTGAGCAACAAGCACGTCCTTTAATCACAGAACCGAAGGGCACGTAGCAGTGGATCCTTCGGTTAGACACGTGCTCGACGGCCATAACGGTATCGGGTCGATTAAGTCATTATAATTTATTCGCCACCACACGTAGTGCAGACGTCGCCATAGGTAGTCAGCGTATGCTGAATAAGGAGAATTTTTCTGAATTTGGTAGCGTCCCGACGCCGCTTATCCAAACATGGTCGCGTCACTTGGTCGCGTGAGATGACGCGCCTGTGAAATAATTGAACATTGTTGCCATATATATATATTTTGTTTTACCTCATCTATATTATTCATCCTCTCCTCAAGTCACAGCATCCAGCATCTTCACTCGGCAACTTCGCCTGACCCAACCAACCGGATGTAGGAAGCGCCACCTACCCGGTTTCCGTTGAACGAAAAATTCATGTCTTCCTTCACCGTTCTCAGGATCGCCCCTGGGTCCCTTTACTTCCCTCTTCATTTATCATCGTGAACGGACCTGGAGGCACCGCGACGCTGATGACGTCCCGGCGCAAATGACACTTTAAGTGCGTGAAAGCGAAAGTCCAGGGCTGTTACGCTCGTTGCGCTCGCGGTGCTTTATTGCGCCTGCCAAGTTACCTGCTTGCATTTGATTTCCTTGCTGTGGAGGGAGGGAGGGAGGGGGGGGCAGGGGGGATGGTGAGAAAAATTGAAAATTCTACTATCGAGGGAATTTAATTTTTTTTTTCAGCAAATTCGCGTTAATTAAATCCACAGTACGTTATTACCCAGGAAGAAAGTAGTGACTGTTATGGAGGCTACTAGATACAGTAGCTATAGTCAGTGTATAGCCGGCGGTATAGCTATATATAGTGCAGTGCTATAGTACGACTATATATAGCAATATGCAAGACCCAGCTTGGAATCAACGAGAGTTCCGTGAGATTCCGAATGAATTACGAAGCTAATTGATATAACCTTAGTCGCGGAGTCGGGGGCCTCGGGCTGAAGTTTATTCGCGAGGAGGAAGTCGAGGATGCGACCTGGGATCATCCTCCAGGCTGATTTCTCACTTCCTCGAGTGTCGTCGAGCACTACGTGAACTCATCGCCAAGACTTTCTACGATTCTCGCAACGTGCCTTTTGCCCAATCGTAACTATAGAGACGCGTCGTTAAACGCGAAGTTCGTTAAACCCGGAAAATCATGTGGCGCACGATTTTTCCGCGTATGGACTCGGCATAAGTTTTTCTTTTTTTTCATCGCGACGATAACCGACTGTGTACGCGCATTGAGGTATGTCGACGTTGGCCCCTGGTATACACGGGCGCTCCATACGACCCGGGTGACTCTATCGATCGGGCATCGGGCGATCGTCTATTTTCGGCCGGGTCGACTTCGCGTACTGCTTTAAGAGATCGCGTATCTGATACGTGACCTTTTGTAGGAGCTCGAAAGGTCACGGAGGGAAATAACTCGACAGTTGAGTAAGCTCCTTGACGGATATATAGATATAGGACTGTTAACGCAAGGCAATGCCGTATTAGGTTCTCGTGTAAAAAAAAATTTTGAATAAATTTTTTTATCTGCCGATTCATTTTTAGTATCCGCCTTGTTGCTCCGTGATAAATGAGCCGTCGATACCACTTGGGATTTTTTCGAAAATAAAAAATGACCGAGAACTGACAATTAGGTCGATATCAGTGACCATCTTGATTTATAGCCGCGATTAAAGTATAGGCGTCGTTCCACTTCGAGCGTCCCGACGCCTTGGCCGATAGAGTGATTATCGTTAATTAGGATCCGCGAGATCGAGAAACAGGAGACGCGTACGCAGAGGCTCGTCTTTGCTGGTCCGTATTTAAATTATTGATTCCCTCCCGTAGATCCTGTTACCCGTGATGCATCGTTATGCCGTTGCTATTGTTATTATTGTCTCTCTCGATTACCGGTAACGAGACACCGACTCGAGCTGGTTTGTATTATTTCATTATTTCAACTCTCCCACCTGACTCTTATTTATTTTACCTTTCTCCATCGTCGGCTCTCCCACCTCCCAGTTACGAGGATCCTTGCGCAACGCCATTGTCGTGTCCGCGTTCGAATTAACCGATGAGACCGAGCGGCCGAAAGCGAAAGTTCATTGCGGCACGGGAGTTGCAAATCATCGGGTTCGATTTGTTACTCAAGCCAATTGAAATTTCGATCGAAGCCCAATGACCAATGCTCGATTCGATCGTTTGACGATCGATATATTTCGATTTGACGCTCGGTAGGAATAATTTTTTAATGCGAGTCAATAGCTTCTGGGTTAGCCGTGCAAATGAACTTTTTCACGCTGGTTGATATACCGCGCGTTATTCGTATTGTCAATTTTATAGGTTATGGTACGACGCCTAACGGCCGATTTATTTGAATCTTGGCGGTTCGTATTGAAACGACGGTTGGACGTGAGTTCGAGCGAGACTTTACTTCTTTTTCTTTCGAGTCTCGTTAATTGAAAATTGTAAAGGGACGACTGTTTACGACGTGATCGTAGATCAGTCAGGTGCTCGTAAAACATTTACGTGCTCGATCGCGTTATTCGCCATTTTCTTTTCGCTCTGGGTCCTCGTAAAGTTTTCACCTGGTATCAAAGACCGCTTGATTACACGTACAGGCGCAGGAGAGACGGGAAGAGCGCGTAGGCGTCATTCGGTAATGCATACTATCCATTTATCATTGCTTCTGCCTTTTCATTTCGAGTCGTACAATATTTTTACCGGACGCCGTTCGCCGGCTGTCTCTGCCGACGGTAGGTTAAGTTAGGTTAGGTTGGCTATCTCTTATGCTCAAGGGTGGCCGGTTATTAACTGGCTTTCGATTAACTCTTACATCTTTCTTGATTAATGATTTTCATACTTTTCATTCTACTGGGCACCTAATCTTGACAGTCTCTACTCGGTGAAACTTGACCTGGACCTCGTCGTCCTGATCCTCCTGGTTCAACTCAGGACGGAGCTCCATTCGGAACGTAACGCCTGCGCGCCATCCGACGGCTCGTTTTGATTTACCGAAGAAACGGTTGACTCTCCTGGTTTCTTTCTTTACCTTTATTTGCCCAGGTAGGCTCTTTCCTTTACGAGGTCCAGGAGGCGGGACGCCTCGGGGAAGACCGGTCCCCTAACTGACAGGCGTGATCCTAACGAGGACTGGTTAATTGGCTGGCGAAACTCTATTCGTAGTGTCTTGACCTCCGGTAAGCTTGTCCCACTGACTTTAACTGACATGAAATACATTAATTGTACAGTGATTTCACATTCGGCGTGGTAACAGACTTCTTTGTCAGGTTCGCGACTAGGCTGCTGCTGCCACGCGTTAAACGTGACATTAAGGATACGGGATAATTCTCGTGGATGATTATTACTCTGTCGGGATGACGTCACTGACGTTACACCTCGTCATAATTCTCCGTCAGCGGTGACCGTTACATGTTTCCAGGTGTAAAGTACGCGTCATTCTCACGAGCGTTAGAATCCGTGGTAGGAGCCTCGTTGGCTGGCGCAACGATTTAATTTTCAAGTTAATCATCGCTCGATCCTTTTTGTCTGGCCGTTCGACTGAAGCGACCTGTACGATGCAGTACGCATTACTGGGATGGTCTAAAGTGGGCCAGTACCGCAAATAGAAACCTCGGTACACGTGCAACTCGCATGCGTCTACGCTCGCGTCCCGAAACTCCGCTGCAGGGACGTGGCACGAGTTAAAATTTCGCCGAGGATCAGACCCCTCAGTCCACAGGCTCCTTCGGTGAGTCGCCAGTTAAAAACGATCGAGACGAATGAAAATGGCGGCGATAGAAACCTCGCGAGGCGTCCTCTACTCCGTCGCTCGTTATTTCCCGTGGCAGCAGCCGTTCCGTATTATATTTCGCGATCGAGAAGTCAGGGACGCCTGTAGATCGTGTTTCCTTTGTTGGATCGATTCCTTTTAACCTGCGATTTTGCGCACGTCTGACAGAGACTGACACACGGGAAATCCTTGAGGCAACGGCTTATCGACTTCCTAGTGGCGCTGCTGACGGCCATAATCGACTTCGATATCGATTGTCGTTTCTCGTATCGTTCTTATAGGTTATGTCGAGACGTTCGGCCGGTTTTAAATCTCCGTGGCGTTTCGGTCGATTGATTTTTGTTTTACCGTGACTGAGGGGGGCGGTTATAAACTAGTTCGATAAGTTTTGAGTAATGAGTGCCAACTGGAATCTAAATGGGGGATCGCGTTATTACCAACTGCAGAGAGTGGTAAAAGCTGAAAGTAAAAGGCTACTTCTCACAGGTACACGCGATACGCGACCATGAACCACATTTGCCCGACTAATTTCAGGAGGACAAATAATTCATTATCCTTACGCAATATCGCGGCGGTTCCTTCTGTTTCTCCGTATTATTCCCGTCGAGTCTCCTCGGTCCGCTGGCTTCTGCTTCGGCTCTGTCATAACAGTCGGACGGATTGTTTTGTCTATGACGCTCAGGCTCGGCCGAGCGGCAGCCATTCGTTAAATTGGCGATGCATGCCTCTCGTGCGTTGCTCTTTATTCTTAGACTTTATGCTCTGCTTCAAAGTCCTCAACTTTTTACCCTGAAGTTATCCTTAATTCTTTTTTTTTTTTTTCAATTTTTACCCCATAATATCCGAACACGAACATTGACACGGTTAAGAGAGACACGGGCACCTGTAGATAGCAGCACTTGCAATTCTGAGGGTGGAATGTCGTTTGGTGGGCGTGGACGAGTGTCAGGGTCTCCGAGAGGTCCTTGCCGTTGCTTAGTCACTGTGTATCAGCATCTGGAAACACTTTTAGACAACTGGCCGAACAGGACTCTGGGTACTTTAAAATTAATGGTCTTCCGGTTATCCCGGTATGTATATTATACGTGTCACGAGGATTCTAACGAATTCACTATCTATATGGATTTCAGTTTTGTTAACATGGAGGACTTTAATCTCGAGACTGTCGTCCAGCTTCCTGTACGAGTGAAATTCACCTGGAAGTATATATATATGTATATATCTCTCTCTCTAGGTTTCTGGGACCTTTATGTCTTGGATTGTGCAACTTGTCGGTCTTTATATATACGGATATATAGAAACTTTTACTTTCCCTGATTTCCGGCTGACGACTTATCCATTGGACTTGGTCCTTACGCCTGGACAGTCTTCTATAACGAAATATCGAAATTCATATTGCTTTGAAATCGACAAGGAATACTAAGGTCGACCTTATTCGATTATATCTTAACATACAAACATGGCTCGTATCCGGATCGTAATAGGTTAGGAATTTCTCGTACGTACTTTAACGTTACGAATAATTGGCCTTTCAGTCTCCTGCGTCCATCTTTCTATACTCGGTTCGTCATTGCTTCGGGATTCATTTGAATATTTATGCGTCCTCCGCAGATAACGATTCCTGTCGATTCGCAACGACGAAGAAAGTTCAGTTCCTAATTTCTTGCTATTCCGAGACTTTTTTCTTTCTCTCTTTTTTTTTCTTTTCGTTCCTTCGGATGATCCTCCGGGGGTACAGCACTCGCGACTTCCAACCGTCCTTACCCGACGGCACTGTAGCTACTTGGCGTCGACTGTCACTACAGTACCTGCGTTATTACTCCCTCATATCGAAATGCCGATGTCGCTGAATTATTCATGCGGATCGCGTCGCTCGGTCTGCCGCGATGTATCTCGTAGGTTGCCGACACTGTCTGAGCCTCTTGAACGCCGGTACTATCGTAGTCGTGGTCTGCCCAAGTCTTTTTGAAATTGCAGCTGCGGGAACTCTGTCGATAAAATAGCGCACTGTAACGGGTAACGAGGTCAGGGCTAGGATCCGAAGCGACGGCTCGGATGTAGAAAACTTACCGAGAGTGATCTTCCTTGTACCATATATTTATCTCTCAAAGTTCATCCACACAATGGTGCTTGGGAAATAACGGAATAATTTTTATTTTTATTTTTATTTTTATTTTTTTTCAAAATATTTTGCAATCCCTTGTTCCTTGCCTTATTCGCTGTATCGCTTTTACTGGCCGTGGGGATACGTTCGCTTGTCTCACGGGAGTTCGGCTTGTGTACGTAACGTCAGTTTTTAATTGACTGAATTTAATTCTGTACCGTAACAATGTAACGTAACGATGCGGTAATCGGGTATGGTTTCCTATTCTCTTGCGCGTTACGCGTTAATGATAAAAATCGTGTTAGTAATAGCGCGTAAGATGTGATCAGGGACATATATGTATATACGTACGTACACGCGTATCTTACGGTGCAGAATGAGGTAGCCAAGTGGGAATGGAATTAGCGTGGAGAGCGCGAAGTAAAAGTCAAAGGCATTGGCTATAGGTTTTGTTGCGTTCAGTCCGGTTGCGCAATTGCTGGCTGTTGCTACAGTTCTCGCTGCGTTTTCAACGTTTCTTTATTGCGTGCCGTCTCCCGGCTGATTCGACGTTTACCAACCGTTGGCGACAGTTGAAGGTTTTTTTTTTTTTTTTTTCCGTTACCTTCCTTGAGAAATCTGTCAGGCATCCTGTACGGGTAGTCGAACGAAAGTTCGTCAGGTTCATCGACATAAGTGAGACGGGTTTACTCTATTGTATTGTAAAAAGTATTATTTTTTTTTAATACCAACCGAAAATCCGTAAATAAGGGCGAATCCTCATTCGAAGCGATCTCACTGTCCAGTTACTTTGAAGTTCGAATTTCCTTGGCTGCTGCAATAACACCGGGATCACTGACTCCTTTGAACCGGACAGTTGGCTGCCTGACTGACTCCAACGACAGGCCTCGCCCTGGCCACTTATTACTGACACTCGTTCCGACTTGGATTCCCGTGATTATAGGGCCCGAGTGTCAGTCAGGGAGTCAGAGCGGCCATTTTTGTTACTAGCGGCTCGTTATTGGATTTTTGTAATTCCCGCCATTTTCACGCGGTTACCCAATTCTGTATTCTGAGCACTCGTTCCTCTCTTTTTTTTTTTTACCACTACTCCTGTCTCTGGTGAAATTCCGCCGGTTTGTTACTAGGTAAAAAAAAAAAAAGTTACCAAATTAACCTTCGCTACTGCCTGCAACCGTCGGCGCGGTTAATTCCGACAGACTCCTTGCATTTTGCCAGACGCTCGGCCGTAAATTCACTATAGTAATTTCCTTCCAGAACTTCAGCCGACAGTTTTCCACCTACCGGCGCAAACTAGTATCACGCACGCAGTATACACAGGAGTTGCCACTCTAGGTACCAGCTAAGCCGTGGTTAACCTTGACTGGGCTCCTGGGTATTAGGATTCTCATGCTGTCACAAACATACAGCGATACGACTCCTATACGATTTACATGCTTTTCTAAGCTTCCGTTATCACGACCGATCGAGTTCTTATCTTTTTGAAAAGTCACCGAACCCTACGGCCTTAACTAACCACGCGATATGCACGCACGATGTGGACGGTTAGTCGAGCGACTAACCATTCTTTTTTTTTTTTTTTTTATTAAATAAGCTATTTAGGAATAACCATGTATCTGTATAGCATTTTGGAAGGAAGCCAGACACCTTGTACTTTAGTTACGTGCTTCTTTTTCTCCTATAACACGCGTATGGACCCGGGGCACTAGGCTGCATTTCACACCCTTAACACGTTCCTCGCGGACCCTCTCCGAGAGCAACAACCGAATAATCAGATCTCTCTATTGGAGGACCCTGCGCACCCACACGGACACGCTAGACCGTGAGTAACCCCAAAGTTTGGTCGTTCACCTCCGCAGCTTCATCCCCTACTGGAGTCAAGCCTATGTTATGTACCTATAGTATCCTTGGCCACGTATACCTATATGTACATATGTACACTGGTATTAACTGCATGACGACACATTGGCGACTGGTTACGCACACCAGTCTCGCATTCACGAAAGATGCAATTTTACTCTTACCATTCGAGTGGGTAATTTTTTTTTTATTTTTGTCCTTCCGATTCATCGGTCCGCTCGTACTGAAATTGCCGGGAGCCGCGTGGACTGTATGCATTTTGTGCATCTGATGCACTTTGTGCATATGACGAGTGCAGTCGGGGTATAACTTACTTTCTGTACAGACCCCTTGTGAAGGGTTGGATTAACCAGGAGGTAGAGCAGGGGTAGTCGGGGAAGGGTCGATCGACCCGAAAAATCGTGCGGGTGTCGCGTGACTCGAGGACGACTCGTTTTGAATGACGTATATGGGAGAGGGAGGGAGGGGGGGGAGGTAATTGTTGTTGGAAAATGACCGCGAATTATGTAAGCTTTTTTTTTTACTTGACCATCCCTCGCGCGATTCCATTATTCAGGATCCACTGGCGCAACTGTACTTTCAGTACGTGACGTTTGCTTCTTTACGTGACGGTATTACACGGGGTTTTGGGTATGGCTCGGGACTTAATTTTTCTTTTATTTATTGCCCACCTTTTATTACTCTTGGTCGGCAGAGCGATTTCTTGCGACTACCTCAAATTGGGGACTTGCTGTACTTTTATCTCGTGGGAATGGGAATGGGAACGCGCGTATGTGCTAGTTGCGTATTGTGCGCGCGCATGCGTAATCGTATGTCGACGGGTAATTGACTTCCCTTGGCTTAAACTGTTCGGCTCTTGTGTTTACGTATGTTTAATGTCAGACTTTATCGTAATTGCGAGTGGCTTCGGGATTTATTTATTTTTCGCCGTTTTTCCGCCTACTTTGGAGAGGGGGGGGGGGGGTCGAGCTAAATAGTTATTAAAAAAAATACAATTAAAAAATTTTGATCTTTCGTGGTCACCCCCTTTCGCGCTACGTCCCTGACGTGCGTCTCGACCAATGAGAACGGCTGCTGTCATTTCTCTTTAGGCCATTACCGTCTCAACTGGACTGTATACTTGGCGTTCCGTAACATTAGAGAAGATAATCCAGGTGAATTGTCCTCGTGCCGTCAGCCAGAGCGAGAGTGAGTGAGAGAGAGAGAAAGAGAGAGAGAAAGAGAGAGAGAGAGAGAGAGATGAATGTCCTGCAAAGCAAACGAGAGAAAGAGCGAATAGAAAAGATTGCCGATTTATTTAAATTATTTATAAGATTTATCATCTTCTCGTTCTAGTCGTCATGGCGGATCGTGAAACGTGTACCAGCTGGTCTGCCTTTACTTACCAGCAATTTGCTCGCAGTACGAAACTCTCTTCAGCTTTTTATTATCTTAACCATTAAAGATTTACGCTCTCTCGCTGTCTCTCTTTCCCTTTTCTTTCCACATGCCCGGAACGCTGCTGAGCTTAACTCGCCAATTTCAAGTGGTAATTCATGATTCCAGTCCTTTCGCCATCTCGCAAGAAGAAAATTGTCAATGGTCTCGCCGGTAAGCGTCAGGATTAGTCAGGATCAGTCAGGATCAGTCAGGATCATTGTCCTGTGTCGTGAGACATTGACTGTGGGAGGTGAATATGACTTTCAAAGTTTATATCAAGGTAAGATATATATATGTATACATATATACGACTGTCAGTACCTTCAGTGGGTCTTCTTAGAAACGCCTGGGCTGAAATTATTTTTAGCTCTGTTTTGACTACGATAAGATTAATTTGCATACCTAACGGGGATATCGACTGCCAGGTCAACTCTGGCAATGTTAACGAATTTCATTATTCACTTTTATAACCGTAGAAGGTCATGGACCGGTTGTTAAAATACGTATTATTAATTTTTGTTATTCGAAACCAGGTTAATCCCTATAGGGTCCCCGTGCTGTAATTGTTCTTGGATTCGCTTTGCCCGTGGGTCTTCGTATACCGGGCAGTGCTTATTGTCAGAAAATCTGACGGCTTCAATTTTTGGAAGATTTACTTCCACAGTCCTGAAGTGAATTATTGGTTCGTTGAATCAACGAACACGTCCCCTACAAGTTAACCAAGTAAGCACAGCGTCTGAGGCTCAGGACGGATCCTGCTTATATTCTGAGGCCAGCCACTCTGCTGGCTAGGCATTTTGTAAAGGTGCCAGGGAGACTCCTGCTACCTGCTCTGGCAGCCATATTGACTCTGTCGAGCGTTCTGCCTTCGGGACTCGATGGCGTTCTTATGTTGGCAATGCTCACCAGCACGGTATCACTCCTCCTGTTGATTCTCACAGCTATTGGTGTTCCTTGATTCTCATTTCCCCTTTCTCTCTCGCTTGCCAGATGCCGCCTGACTCGCGTCCTCAGGTCAGGATCCGATTTGCAGACGGCTAACCAGTGTCTCGATACTCGGGCTGCGTTTAACAAGGAATCCACGTCGAGATTCTCCAGTATCAGCTGAGCCACCTCGACCGGAAGGTCTTTGATAAAATCAAGAGCGTCATGGTGGACGCCAAGGGAGACCATCAGAACACTGAAGGAATCCATCTTGTCCATCCAAGTCTCAAGCTCCTATTGACCTCCTGCCTGGGGTGCAGCTTCCTTTTATACCTGGCATCCAGTCGAATGCTGCCTCCTGATTGGTCAATTGTCTTGTGAAGTTTTCGACTGGGCCCTTCGCACCAATCCTGAGTCTTCCCTTGCTCGTGGCTTGGGAAGAATCTCGAGGTATCTTTCACTAATGTATTTTTCAAACGGGAAAAATTTTATTACGCCGGCTCGATCGATTAGTCGTAAACCGATAATCATTGTTTGTAATGATTTTTTTTTTTTCGTATTAAAATTTTTTCATTCTCTTTTTTACATAATTTACAGATTTATATTGAATATCGTGAATACCATTATCGTCCATTACCTTTTTGGTGCGCGTGGTCCCACAATCATAATATCAATATTCATACACGGTAGATGAAACGTCCTTATCACAGAGTCTTATCACGTCACGGAGAATCTGATCGACTGGTTGTTCATTCCAGACGCGATCATATGGAAAAAGAAGAAATGGATATTATGGAGAAGCGATACGACCACGCAGTCTACACTCTTCTGTCATTGTTATGCACGAGACATTGCGGCTCATATGTATGTGCCAGGACTCTCGTATGTACCCTGTGTCTCTTAAAATCGATACTTATCTTTCACCAACACTTTACAAAGTCCAGACCGAAAATTCCTTGTGACACAGTCAGGGTGTTGTTCGTTAAAACACGACTTTCTATCCGAACCTCCTAGTGGCGCCTCGGACGCCACCGCGGTGGTCTGATGAACTACTGTCATTACCGTTTAGATTCAAACAACGAAAATACAAGCTCTTGTGGTTTTTTTCTTCTTCGATTATGGTACGCGTGACGAGACTCGTGATTCCTCGTTGTTTCTTTTTTTTTTCTCTACAGGTTATTTGTCTCTGCGGTTGACTTATTCTTACTATTTTGAGATTTTATAAAATAATCTTCTCCCGTACCTACATTTACCATCTTCTTCTTCCTTCATTCCGGACTTTCTACCTGGCAGTAGTGGTACGACTGTTCCCCAGAATCTCTTGGTATAATCTTCCTCGTAGTCGACCAAGTCACGCCTTGGCGGTACACCGGATCGCTAATGGCTGACTAAGAGAAGTTGCTTTCTCTCCTTTGCGAATGGCAAGATCTGGATCTGATAATTGATCGTAAAGTCAGGGATGATTTCTATGAGGTATCAATTTTTTTTTTCAACGTTGGATACACTTATATTCCTACCTCGTCTACTCATCCCGACCGTCTCCCCTCTGCCCCGTAGGTTCTCAAGAAATATTGATGTCGCTTAATGACCTTTTTATTGCACTCGATGCTTTATTACCAGGGGATTTCGTGACGTCATTTTAATTCTCAGTCATCCCGCATACCGTTACTCGTCAGTCACTTTTATTAGATATATCTTTCAATGAAAATTTTAATGCCCAACGACTGTACTGTTGTTCCAACTTTAAATCATCCAATTGTCATCGTCATTAGGCACCCGTAATTAGGATTTAACCCTTTTATTGCCATGTATTTATATCGTGGATATAATTTTTTTTTTTTCAATGTAATACTTGTTTTTAATTTTCATACATAGATTATTCATTTGTTTTGACGACTGTCTGAACAAAATGGCGGATTCTTTCAGCCCGATAAATCAGCACGTCGATTCGGGTGTCGTCGATATTTTTGTCCTACTTTGATTTTAAAAAATTTCTAATTCGCATTTAATCGCACCTTTTTCATTTCTAATCTCCACGGTTATTTAACCGGCTGACACACGGTCTTTGCCCGGCTATAAATTCTTCTGTATATACCTGTACCCGCATTATTACAGGGTTCCTAGGCTGCACTTAGGCTCCACTTCGTAGCATAAACTGCTTCTCGTGGTGGCGATTCGTTCTGGCTGGTCCCTATATGCAGATAGTGGCTAATGAGAGCGATAAAGTGAAGTTCGCCTCGTGGTGCTAAGGCAGGTAATTGATTTTGCGTGAAAAACTAGAAATTCTTTTTAAAAATTATTTACCTCAATATATAGGTATGCGAAGTGCACGAGGATTCCCGGTAGGTGTAATTGAACGAGAGAAGTTGGCGAGCGTGCAGGTTTTTTTTATATATAGATCCGGATTGGACTGAATGAGGTTTGGCTTGAAAAAAGAAAATGAAAAAAAAAAAATATTATGTATCCTCAAAAATAATTAACGTCCTTCTAAGGCTCTCGAGACGGAATTTTGACTCGGAGAAACCTTGAATATTCCCCGTGGAGAACTTTTCGTCCCCAGGGTCATCGTCTTGTAGTCATTAGTAACTTCCCGCTGAAAAGCGGTTGTCAGGTATTATTTTGTTTTTCACTTTTTCTCATCTCCCTTGCAGCTAAGAATAGCACTAACGAAGATCGTTGGCTTCTGGTGTGTAACTATATAATGGAAGCTGGTATAGGGACTTTTTTTTTGGTTCACCATTCATTTTTACCTTTTGGTAATCGTTCGTCGTCCACTCGATTATTCGTTCATTAATTCATCAAGTGGATCGAGTTTGGTTCTAACCTCACCTAGATAACCGGAAGTGAGTTCGATTCACCAGATCGTTAGTCCATAGATAAAAATCTAGGGAATTTTTTTTTTCTTATCCCCATTACAAGACCGTTTCGGAAAACAGGTTAGGTTCTTAGATCCCAGCGAAATTCACAGTGCTCCCAGTACCTACCAGTCATCAGGTCGAATTTACATGCAGCTGCAGAAGCAAATTCAGACCTGGCATCCATGAAGATGATGTTGCTCCTGTTACTTTCAATTCCAGTAAAATCTTCATCCTGGTCAGCATCTTCTGAATGACGTCTAAACTCGTAGCGCCCCCCCCCCCCCCAAGGTAAGGATCAAAGATACAGACATCCCATGCGGCAACGTAGCATTTACAACACAGTCCTAGTGACTGAGTACCGACTGATAAAACTGGACAAGATAATCTAAGATCAAAATCAAAGGCACTCATAACCTCTCAAGAATAACATTAAGGAAGCTGAACGATAACCGTCTTACCAGTATCAAGTACTGACCCCTCGGATAACCTCCAACTGTCGGAAGTTCAACTTATTTAGTTCACCAAGACGACGTTCCGGTTCATCGGGCGAGTGGCGTTCCGGTCGATCGGCTCAGCCAATCAGAAGCCGGCAAAGACTCGGTCTCTCTTACTCGCTCGGAATTTCTACCTTTGCAAAAGTACTTTAGCACAAGTTCACGATAACCTTCTTGATATTCCATTAGTGTCTTGAGTCACGCCGGGTATATAGGGTCAAAGGCCAAAGGCTTTTATGAATATTCTAGTACCTATTTAAATATTCGGTTGATACTGTGTTCATGTATATATATATTTTTTATATATGCACCACGCACATATATTGTTCCGCGACATAACCTAAGTGCCACCGTATGTACAATCGCAGTCTTTGACAACAGTCGAGGAGAAAAAAAATGGCGAACACGTGTTGATAATTCCACGTGCGAAATCTAGCACCGTGACAATGCATGCGATATGTTACTCGTATGGGATAACATGGAGCATTGTACTGCTCTGGGACAATGTCCACTGTTTAAAGTTCATACGGAACAATAAGTGTATTGTTCACTCAGTAAAATATTCTTCCTTTAAAATTTTTTTTTTCAGTAGGGAATAATAGCTGCTACGTACCATTGATTAGTTGCTGAGGCTGCATCGTGGACTATTTTATTTATAGTACTGTATATTCTGTAATTGGTACTGTATATTGGTACTGTAATACACGTATTCGAATGACAAAACGAAAAGGTTCTAATCTGTCTTTAATATCTTAGGTAGGATTTGAATTGACCTTTTTTTTTTTTTTTGGTACATATCCTTGCTGTATGTCTGATCTGTTAGATGGTGAATGGCTCTCGCGTCTGGTGGCCTTGAAAAATCCTGACGTTAGAATACCTCTGACTGTCTTATTTAATGTTTTTTTTTTAATTTCAAGGTTACTCGGGCGGCGTCTTTTTTTGCTATTTTTTACGGTATTCTCTCTGTCTGATTCTTTGCTATTTTTTTTCGCACTATTTCTATCGCGGTCTTGACCCGGTTTCATCCTCTTTGCTTTTTGGCTCTATCTTCTTTTCGCGTGGTCGGTAATGTTTATGCGGTAACTCGGATATATGGTTTTGATATTGTTGACAAATTTGACAGCTGTCAGGCGTTTGTTTTGAATTGACTTTTTTTTATGTCTTTAGGTACTGTCAAATTACACGATTCTAGTGCCTGTTGAGATAATTTATACGTGTGTGATAGATGGTTTTTTTTTTTGGGAACATTTTTCAAACTTACCGTACTGTACTAAATTTGAAATTTGCTCTGATACGAATTTTGAAGTCTTTTCAGGTTTTCAGTTGGTACGATTTTCATGTCCTGTACGATTTGCTCGATTACGAAATAGCCATAGACCGGGGACCGGCCGTTAGAAGACAGAAGGAAATATAAAAATAGCATAAAACAAGTAAACTCTCACTATTTAACATTCTATAAGCGTTGGACAAGTACGTAACACTGAGAATACAAAGTAATAGCGCTGTACCGTGCCCTTGATAATATTTCAAATTTGTTTTAGTAATTTTCAAAAAAAAAAAAAACCCCATACCACTATACACCACTAATTCCAAGGAACTCTAATTCAATCCACTATACTCGATATTATTTTTCCTACAATTCATACAGTCCCACCCGAAAGTTACCACATACTCACGTAGCACCTGAATGAGCCAAAAAATTTTCCCCCTTACTGTACCCACGTGCGCGTACACTCACGTAAAAAATTTCAAAGCCCTCCTCCGTTCCTCTAACTCAAGCGAAGATAAAACCGCGTAACTCAAATAGTCTCAAGCCAATGGCTAACCGCGCTAATGCTCGATACTTTACGAGACGTAGAATCAGCTCGTAACTACAACCAACCCCTAAATAAATTCCAGGGTGAAATTTACGATGAGCCCCCAGAGCCTAGAAAGTATAATATGTAGACCGTGAAATCGAATGTCTCCATTTTCGAATTTACTTACAGTTATTTAAGTCCTGTATACGGTAATACCAGTGTACAGTAAGGAATAAATTATTTTGACAGCTGTCAAAAGTCAAAATTTCATTTCGACATTTACCGCTATTAAATTCCTCACTGACTTTCTTCAGCAAAGCTCATACTCCTCACTCAGTGACTAACTTCACTCTAATGAACTCTCGTTCAAAAAGCCCGCGCTAACCCGACCACGTGTCCTCCTTCAGATAGTTTCGCACATTGCGCAACGTTCACAGGACTGACGTATACGATACAAACAAAAACAATAACACGTGGGGCAGTGTCGGTAACGAGACCTTAAAAATGGTCTAGCTCGAGAGACTCTGACTCATTGGCTGAATCGTTCCAGACCACAAGCCTTTCCTCCAGGTGTCTCTTTACCGTATTACAGATACGGATTACACATTGCTGCCAGCATCATGGACAGTGTTTACGTTAACAGTCGTATGTGATATCCTTGACAGCCAGTATCGGCTGACAGTCAGCGTGCGAGTAAATTCGCATAAATTTTTTTTCTTCTTAGAGTGGTATTACGTTTTATTTTTTTTTTGTCTCTTAAACAACATTGATAATGTCTGCCGAGAAAATTGTTGCAAATGACCGGACTGGTTAAAGGGTCGACCAGAGCGTGACGAAGAAGGGCGATGCACCATCTTGTTTCATGTGTGTCTGCCTTCCTTCCTTTCTTTTGTATGTTTATATATATATATATATATATATATATATATATTATCTTTGTTCGTCTTTTCCTTCTCGCACTTTGTATTAGTCGCATCCCTTATCCTCTGAAACTAAAATTTGGTAAGCCCCACTAGGTTGCCTACCCTGTCTTAGGGTGGATTGTCGCATCGATTCCTGCTAAGAGGGTTGGTATCCATGTACGCAGGCTCGAGGTCATAGACCTCTTTAGAACATTAACTGAGTGGCTGCTGATATTGTACTGTAATAAGATTTTTTTGAGAATTTCATTTTTGGAAGATGAAAATATTTTTCGAAATTTTTTTCATGACGTGTTAATAGGGGGACGATTGGCGAATGACTGACGGGTCATAGTTCGTGCGATATTCACTGTGGGCCGAAGTCGGGAACTCTGGAAAATCGTAACTGTATAACGTCGTTCTGGCGTAACGGTACTCGAGGTTACTAATTGTGATATATTTATAGATCTAGAGACCTATATTTTAATATAGAATCGGGGTCACCCTTTATTCTAGATTTACCTGGATTTTCGTACGGCGACTGTGTCACTTCGTAATTACTCGTTCACCTCGATCGGGATATTTTTATTATATGCAATGAAAAAAATATGTAACGAATGACCTGAAAAATATATGTAAATCAAATTGCGAAATATTCGTCGTTCCTCGTGCATTGCATTTTTCTTTAATGCGCCCTGTGGATGTACCTGCATACTTGTATACAGAGTGCACGGATACGTGTCTTGTTTAGACAAACAAGAAAGCCGACAAAGTATGCAGAAAGAGACGGCTATATTTTTCACTATAGTATTTGCATATAGTGCGTAATAGGAAATTCACTGTAGACGCTGTACAGAGGTTTTCGTTTGAAATACACGAAATTCGGGAACAATATTTGATATTCACCCCATGAAGCTTTTGTCGTATTATAAGGGGTGCCGTATATTCACCCCGAGATCTTTGAAGCGACAGGATAATACTGAAAATATTTCATTTCGTACCGATAATAATGGTCAGGTATAGCCACCCTTTCGCGCAGAGGGTGCGCTCCTGTTTCGGTAGACAATACATATAGGTTATGTTTAAAAAATAATTTTATTAACGCGCAAAAAAGTTAAATCCCTAGACAGAGTAAATTTGACGTAGGAATTAAGAGCGCGGAGTACGTAGAGAGAGAGTGAAAAAAAAAAATGCGAAACAGGGGAGAATGAAAAATGGCCAGACGGCAAAGGCATACAGAAGGATCGCGTCGATGAACATCTCGCGGTCGAGTAAGCAATCGGACTCTTTTGTCTTTGATCGCTAACCGTTAAAAAGTCTAAAGGCGTCGTCGGATCCAGGAGAGAAGCACAATAGAAAGGAAAACCATGAAAATTCACTGGGCTCAACGCCTTCCTTCCGCCATTGTCCTTTCTCCGCTATGAAATTTCACTTGCAGCGTCAGGTATTTTATTTCGATCCAAGTTACATACGCTCGTCCTCGCGCACGTAATATAATAGTAAGACTTACCAAGTAGTTATCTGAAATCTCGGAGGGTGAAACGCATCACGGAAAATCCTCAAGGCTTCCCTTTGTCCGGATACGACGGGCGTTACGCCATATACCACTGTGTACGTAGAGATGCTTTTCTATCGCTCGTATTATTTGCGAGTAGGCAATTACGTTTCGCTGTGAACTGACCTTCTGTAACTGCCCGTTGCGGTGGACGGTGAGTTTGAAAATTTACTTGCAAAAAGCAAAGCGAGAGAGAAGACGCTATGACTTACGAGAGCCATTACGAATTTGGTAGTTCCGATATTCGCCGTCAGAGCGCGGCCGTTTTCATTATTTGACAGTTAACGGCCGACATTCTTTCGTAACTACGTGTTTAGTTGTGAGCATTGAAAGGTGAGAGGTCGAATAGTATTATTTCTGAAGGATTTTTGACTGTCCCTGAGGTCCTTGAGGTTTCTTGAGGCCCTGTAAATAATCTGGCTACGGTGAAAAATGCTTGTTCGATGGCCGTATGGTGGGGGAATCATGCTACTTCCTATGCTCCTTTCAGGCCCCACAGCTCCTATGGCTGGCTGGCTAAGAGCCTTCAGTCGCTTCGCGTCCGCCGTAGCGTGCGCATGTCACGCGTCTCCTATCGTTCCAGGCCGACACTTCACTTATGAGTGCTCGGTTACAATTTGGAGCGTTCTCAACGAGCGATTTACATCGATAAGAGTTAAGGGATAGAGGAAGTCGCTAACGTTCTTGCGAAGTTCCTCTCGTGCCGGTTAATTATTCCTTATTTATACAACGCCTGGGCCTTGTTAACGTTTAAAGTTTCAAAAGGATCTCTCGTAACATAAGTATACCGTCTAGAAGAATTATTCAAATTTATTATCACGGATCGCGCGTACGTCAATTCGCATTCTATTGCCACGTAAAAGTGTTTTTATAAAGTAACGTGAATTTTTATTAGAAAATTTATATTCGGCTCGAGTGATGCCTGCTGTTGAGTTTTCATGTGTATTCGCATCAGGAGCACAGTGGACCATTGATTGGTCAGTGATTAGGTGTTTGAATTGTATAACGAATTAGAAGTGAAGTGAAGTGTGAATAACCCATTGATTGATCGTGTTATACAATTTTATATATATATATATACATATATACATATTTTTTTGATACTTCAATCCTACCGTGCGATTACCATACATGATTTAATGGTTTTCGAAAATATCGACATGAGGAACACGGGATTCCTGTTCGAAGATGCCAGACACGGATATATACAGTATATAAGGTAAGCTTCCCTTTTGACGTCTCTTAATGATTATCACAATATTTATTGGACGTTCTTTCTCTTTGTCATTTTTCTCCATTTACTGTTTACATCCCGTCGTCGCACTACGTCATTCCCGTGGAGAAAATTGACTTGGCGAAAAGCGCAGTCACGCCGATACTTACGTGTTTATACGTGGAAACGGTACTTATGTACATAGCTGGTAATGACACATGCCAGGAACGTATCCAAAGCAGTGATGAGTTAAGTATCTTTTTAAAAGGTAACCACGGTATAAGGATATTGCTAACAGAGGTTCTCAGTACGCGAATAAGGAGGAAGAAGGAAGAAGAAGTATAGTAGAAGAAAGGAAAAAGAAAATGGACTGTTTTATAGAAATCGGACTCCGTATAGGATTTGTTGAGAAGGGGTGGTGGGGGAGTCTTAAAAATATGTGTACTCGAAGGACTTGTGGAATTTTCTGTAGAAAGTGGAAATACGCGTAATACTAGTTTCAGTGCTTGAGAAATACATGACGGATTAATGTCTTGTCGTTGTTATTATCGAGCTACTGTAGTTAACTGGGACTCGTGGGACTGCTGGATCGTTTGGGACATACAAACCGTTAGTGGGCCCGGTCCAGTTCGGTACGAGATGTTGCAACGCTGCTTCCAGACTCCGACTCCATTTTCTTTCTACTCTGTTATTCCGTAGCACGTGGCGTTTCTGGTATTTTTTTTTTTTGTTAGCAATTTCCACTGTTCGTTCTTTATCTTTGTTTTGCTTACATAACTGCAGGGTTCTCGTGCGTTGCGCTGCGGTTTGAAAATATTTATTTACGAGTTTGACAAACCTAACCCACCAAAATCGTGCTTCTTTTTTTTACGTGCAGTTACGAATACAAAAAGGCGTTAGCGTTATTTGGAATGTCAATGGTCCGTCTATTGTTTGTTTGTTTGTTTGTTGTTAATGTCATTGCTTGGTTGTACAAAATATTGTCTCGCAACACCAAAATGGCTTGAGAGGGCCTGGATTTCTCGTCCTTCGCGGCCTCCGTTCCTCAAGGCTCGAAAACGAGTTTCTGTTGGCGCGAGGGCCAGGAATCCTGCAAGATGGCCGAAGGAGCGTCAGCTGACGTGCCGGCAGCTGCGAGTTTCGTGCCCCACGGGGCGACCATGGGGACCCTTCCAATTATTTTCACGGCGAAGAATGCGCGTCTGGTAGAAAGAGGAAAGAGAGACAGACGGAAAGAGGACATTAAAAAGTTAAATAGTGAAGAAGGAGAGAAATAGAGAAATTATCACGCCCTTTAAAAATTAGTCCTCCAAGCGAATCCTGCGCCACGAACAGGGAAAATAGAACAGCGAAATTAATATCCATTTGTCTCCGTATGCGGTGGCAAATGAAAAACGGCTAAGTTCACTTTAATGGGAATACGGTATTATCTTAATGGAAAGTGTCGTTTAGTTATCACGCTCTATCTCTTAAGGTAAAATTACGATAAAATTATTAAACCGCAATCGCAAATTGCGACGAGGTAATTTTACGACGCTTCGGGTTAGAACATTGGAGAATTCAGAAGGTTAGTTTGCCTTCTTCATGGTTTCGTGCGGTTTTCTAGTTTCTCTACTCTCTCTCTCTCTCTCTCTCTCTCTCTCTCTCTTTCTCTCTCTCTCTCTCTCTCTCTCTCTCTCTCTCTCTCATCATCTAGAATATTCGCTTTTGTACGGCAATGCGGTATCCTCTGGTATTAGCAGTTGCTTAGAAACCGACAACACAACAAGCTCGAGCGATGCGCCGTAGACTCGTTACCTGGCTCGGCCGTATTTAAACTAAGGGTAACCCGTGCCCCAGTGTAACCGCTCTGAAGTACTCGCCGAGTCTCGGAGGTCTCGACTCGGCTTCCTGGTGGCGACGATCGATATGTCATCGGCCTGGAATTTATTTCAAGTAATGGAACTCGCTGTTGCCTCTCTTTCACTCCCAGTCCCTCCCATTGTTCGCTTTAATAATTATTTGCTTGGCAGATGCTCTTTCTTTTGTTCCTCTTTCTTGTTTACCGTTAAACGCCATTTTTCTTCATTTCGACGCAGACTCTACGATATGAAATATATATCTTTTTCTATATGAGTAATAACGACGAAAGGGGCATTAACGTTTCTTTCGGTTGTCAAATTTATTTTATCTCGAGAAACTGATAAGGGCCTTATCTATAAGGGTTCGTCGTATTTTCAGGACTCTACGAAAACAATGACACAGTTCTCATCTTGGATTTTATTTACTTCGAAATTAAAGGATGTTTAGTAGTTTCTCCGTGCACTCCAGGGAGAACAATCAATAGTTCCTCGGGACGTAGGCAAACTAACCTCTTAAGGGTTTCGCTGTCACATTTTCAGGGTGGGTTAAAGTCACGTAACGATCTTCGGAGTGTCTGAAATTCCATTGTCGGCATGATTTACGATAACGATAGACGTAGATTTCGTTGATTGACTCTTACGTTGATCTTATGCCGAAGGGATGTAAATACGATTTTTTTTTTCATATTCCCTTTGGCTTTTAATTCCGGGGGGGAATCCCCTTCGAGGTCCAGAATACGGTTTTTAATTATTGACCCTTATTTACCGTTCGAATTTTTACGTGTTCGGAAAAACTGAAGGAACAAAAAAATTATTTTTTACTAATTTTGAAAACCACCCTTGCCGATATTCATGTCGATTGGAATAAGTGAGTGACTTTTTTTATTGGTTTTTTTTTTCTCGTTATACCGTAACACCCTTAATGCGATAGCTCCCTGTAGACTCGACTTTTGTGTATCGACCAATTTTACGAGCGATGAATTTCATCGCTCGCTCGGCTATTCATCGCTCTGACGTCGATACATCATTCACGGGAATGAAAGATCGATCTATTGATTGATTTGACACGGGAAATTTTCAATTGTTTGTGTTTCTGTTTACTATGCCTGGTAACAGCAGACTGTAGTATATCGATGGTACTACAGTACGGTAGAGAACCACGTGGAAATCCTCGTGGCGTCTCGGTCGGTAAAACAGAGCGCCCGCTCGCGCCAATCGCCAATCGGTTTGAATTATTTATAACGCGCGTCTCGCGCGCCACCGCGCGCGGAGAACCATTAGAAATGTATACGCGGTCGCGCCTGGTGCGTCTCGAGACCTTGAGGAAGACGTCCTCTCGTAAGTCCGCGTCGGGATGCTGCGAGCGTCTCTTCCGCGTGTAACTGAATAATACGATATTCTCGTATATACAGGTAGTATACATCGTTAGTATCCCAAACGCGTGTAAAAAGGTCAGTCGCTTTGGTCCTCTGGATCCTCTTTCTCTTGGATCCATCCTTGGCTGGGTATTCTTGGAATCGTCCTGCAGGTTAATAACCCGAAGACGGATGGCGGTGTGATCGAAGGTAGAGAGAAAAAAAAAATTCTGAAAAAAAAAAATGGAACCACATCTCAAAAAAGCATTTACGTAATGGACCCAAATATTTGTCCGACAGTCGCCCGGACGGGTACGGTGAAAGTTAATGATCTAGCAGATTTTTCGTAGGATCGCTCGTAGGCTAATGAAATTTTCATGACGCTCCTCGACGAAAACCAGCCTTGAGGTCTCGGGTTCAAGCCGGAAGAAAGTCTCTCCCTATGACGTCACTCGACGAAAAAGTCACCGGGAACTCGAAAATTTATTCGCCTTCGTTAAGTAACGCATTCGAGGCAACGCGGAAGCTACGCGTTTGGTTGATTCGTTGGCAATAGGAATAATTACTAGGAAGTCTAGTGACTTTTTTTTTTTTGTTCTTTACCTTCCTCTTTCGTCGCCTTTCTAAAGACTTACCGTACGACCACGCTCGTGGAAACTTAACTCGTCCATGTGCACTGGGCTTGAGGCTAACCTGCGCGTCTCTTCGTTCTGGGCACTGTGAAAAATCCACATGATTTTCCCCATTTGATTTTGTACTTCTGGCGACTGTCCTTGTCGCTCCTACGTCGCCTTGCGGGTTTCCTTTAAAAATTGTGAATACGCCTTAACGTTGCTCCGGGGTCTGGATTGATAGTCCAATAGAAGCTGAACACGGATAACGACAATGTCTCACGAGCTTCACTCAATCACAGTAATTTTCTGTCTATTATAAAAAGCGACTCCTACGTCTTCGTTAGATGCTGGACCAGTCTTCTCTATATGTCTCGAATCTGCCGCGGAGAGACAGTCTAGACGTACCCGGTTGACCGGCAGAGGACCCGACGGAGACGTCTTCACAGACCGTCAGAGGTCCGGCTGAGATACCGACGTCCCGGTGGAGATGAGAAGACCCCTTAAGCTACCGTCTTTCACCTTTTTTGAGGGACTTCGCACTGTTCCACCTCGACTCTCAGGTCATACCAGTTCCTACGTTCCTGGTGAAACGAGAATTGGCTGCCGTCCGCCTGGCATCCGGATGCATCAACGAAGAGTGGACGGCCGAAGATGACGTAGGTTAGATCTCGGATTTACGTTATCGGTGTTGAGTCGAGGTAATACGTTACAGTATAATTCGTATAGTGCATTAACTGATACTTAAATAAGGGGGATAATTATCGTGGTCGATCATTCACCTGGAACGAAAAATGTGCCTGCACAGGTAACGAACATCGTCAAGGCGCATACGTATGTGCGACCGTGAGAAACTGGTGTCCAGCATTTTTTTTTTTATTTTTCTACTTTCTTTTTCCTCTGGTTTTGGATCTCGTGGGAATATATTTTTTTTTACTATTTTTTTCTCCCTTCTCCCCCTCTGTCGGTATTCGTAATTTTTTTTTCTGTCCGTTATAAAATTGTCTATGGAAACCTGTCTATATGTTATCGGCCTATATCTTGTACCGGTCTTATCTCGAATCAAGTATATATTTACCGTATTCGATAACTTTAATTGTAGGATGCAGAGAGAAATTTATATCTATTTTTGTTAATAGTATCGTTTGGTCTTATCGATAAGGCATTTCGTAACGATAGACGAGACTAGGACTTTGGGTACTCGATTCTAAGGGATATAGATATTTGAGATTTAAAAATTGGACAAATTAAATGGGCAAATCGATACTTTTAACGTGAAATGAGTCATTTTCGAAAAAGAAATTGAGGATCGCGTAAATCACTAAGAAATGGATGAGAGTATAAATATTATTTTGAAAAAAAAAGAAGTAAATTTCAATCTGTAACGTCAGCAGTGAGTATTGCGGCTTTACGAACGCAAGGATTGGTTAAAGTCGGAAAGATAAAAGTGGCCTCAGGTCCCGTTAAACTTGCGTTTAGATTATTAGAAGCGATTCAGAGAACCGAATGGCGGCCATGAAACGCGCAAGAAGCACTTTAAAAATTACCGCCTTTAAACGTGAGTGAAAGAGGGACAGGGTGGGGGGAGAGGAGGGGGGGGGGAGACAAGGGCAATCTTTATACAGAGATTATATGGTCAATTCGCGATTATCCGTAAGAGGCATTGCTCGTGTGTACTCCCCTTTATGATTATTGCCCATGTCGATCAAAGAGATCCTCTCTCTTGACGCAAATAATATTATTCTAAATATACTTCTTGAGGCTGTTGAATAAATTTGGGCATTAAAAAAAAAATTTTTTTTTTTCTCGTATTTTCATTTCTTCATCCTTCGTCCTCCTCTCGATCGATCCCGACTGTCGCGCGGTCCACTTTTTTCCGCTTTGCGAACAGCAACGAGCCGGAAGTCGTTGATTGTTAAATCCGCGGTGTCTGCCCGCGATAAAAAGCAAGAAATCACAAAAGAGCATGACTTTCCCATCGTTAGATTTTCCTGGCCGTGACGATTTTCAGTGATGCCAACTGTTAGTCTTTTATCTTTTTTCTCTCCCTTGCTTCTCTCTTTCCTCTGTCGCGCAGTCAATTTCGCGTGAGTCTTCGAGTGACGCTTGCCGCGCATGCGTCAATATCAGTCGTTAGGTTAGGTTAGGTCATCGGCATTTTGTCGTTTTTGCGCGTGCACCTGCTGTTTGTTGTATTTTTCTTTAGTGTCACCAATGACATAACCAACGTCAAGCGGTTCTCTGACGCTCTTGGGCAATCCGAAAGTTGCCAGTGCGCTTTGCGTTAATCCGATTAATCAAACAAACAAACATATTGATTACTTGTTATTGCGCACGATGCATTGACGGACTCGATGCATTTATTTTTAAATTTCCCGCGTCTAGTCGCTCGTTAACTTCTAACCTACGCGTCGACAAAGTCGCACGTGACAGGTTCCCCCGTGGTATATCTGCGCATGCGCGTAGTCGCTTCTCTCCTGCGCGGAACCACCTTACGCCCGTGTATACACGAACCTTGCACGACTCTGCCTGCCGGACGCCCCGCGGGCTGCACGCTGCGCGCTCGACTGCATTGTAAATGCACTTTAGCACGTGTGCGCGATGCCATTGTAGTACACGAGGCGTGAGTGAGCTAACGTGTGAAAATCGCCTTAAACGGCACTGGGGAGACTCATTACCATCGGATCTTTCGCGGTCATTATGAAAATTCGATTAGCTTCACGGCCATTACATCGGTACGCTACTGGTTTATCTTTTTTTATTTAAAACAAAAATAAAATAAAACTTCGATCCGTAAAACTTCCTTCGCCATCCTGCCCCACCTCTCTTTGAGAATTTCTCCTTTTGGATTTTTTTTCAAAAATTTTCCAATTATCGCTGTCTTACCTTTTTTTTTTCCTTCTCTTGCACAGCGCCACCCTCCTCGGATCCCATTCTTGACTACGGTTTACGAGGAACGTTGTTTTTTTTTCCTTTTTTTCTTTTGTACTCTTTTTCTCGTTCTTTCTCTTGAATTACTTTACTCTCGACCAATGGCAATGGCCTTATTCTCTTTATCCTACAGGGAGAGACTCTTTTGAATCCGTCCAATCTATTAAGAACGTTTTGCTCCTCGCGAGTGGAAAGCGTGACTTTTTCTTGGCCGGCTCGACCCATTAACCTCGCGTTACTTTTGCGCAATTCACGTCTGCTTGGGAGTTAACCGCGGAGGACGGGAAAAGAGAAAAAAAAAAGTGTAGCTCGGTAGGAAAAGAAAAATTTGTCTTCCCGTGACCAATCACCCTTTTTAAATCCGCCCGCTCTTTGTTCTCCGAGCGTTGCTACAACCTCGCTTGTTAACTGGGCCGTGTTAAAGGGGGGAACCCCCTTTTTCTCTCTATGAACACTTCGGTCTTCTTTGGACTTTTCATGGAAACTAGTTTGGTTATCCGAGAAAGAAAAAAGAGACGGAGGCTCTTACATGACGCGTACAACGTGTCAGATAATAACCTGAGATAAACAGACCACGCACTGAGTCTGACAATTTTTTGAACTTTTTTTTTACTTTTGCCTTATCTTTATCTTTGTCTCCCCATAACTATCTTGTACGGCAGAACGCGGATATCCGACGCTCCTCAGTCTCTTATCTTTACCTCTCAAGCCATTGCTTGCCTAACTCTTACTCTCGCAATCACCTTAAAAGAGTCAACAATTTTTACTACGGACTGCACTCCTAGTTTTTCCCTCATCAACATTTTTGAGACCGCGTGGGTCTCTAAATTTTTTTTTTTCAAAATTCTTTTTAAGCATTTTTATTCTTGCATTTTTTTACGTGCATTCGTTACGATTCGTTATTCACTCACGCGAGTGTATGGGATCTGTCGCGGGACCAGATGACGTCAGTCGACTCATCTCGTCTCTCCCATCTTCACTGTATCCTTCCAGTGTATCGAGATTACTCGTGCTACCATGAAACAAATAGATTTTCATTGGTTGACTCCACTTGTTTCGATTTTACGACTCGCTGCCAGTGCACTGTGTTACATTGACTTGTTACGCAATTCTTTTTTCTCGACGTCTCTATCTATAGGGTGTTCGTTTTTTTTTTTTTTTTAATTTTTCTATCGGATCCCACACGGAGTTTTTGTCTTATTTGAGAGTTACTGCACTTCGCATGGCTCCTATGGTCTGCGTAATCGCAATTTACGCTTATTGTCGGCTATGGGTGATTTTAATTAGGAATTATCGTGCCGAGTTGGCTGCCTTATTATTTTAATCGAATTGTATTATTTGAATTATTTTTCAGCCTGGCGCTGATCGCTCGTGTCTTTTTTTGGTTTATGATTTTTTGGAAAAAAAAAGAAATTTTTTTTTGACATCCATGCGTACAGAACGACGTCGAGCTAACGTTGCTTTTTGCTGATTTTTTTGAAAAAAAATTTTGTAGCTTATTTTATAAAATATTAACCGCAATATGCGCAACGTCCCGGAGACGGCTGCAAGACCAATAATAACTTATACTGATATTAAGTATACGTAAATATACGCGTGACCCCCTGTTTCCCTACACTAGAAAAGCGTCGCGACGCCCACGCCCTCCAACGGACTGACCCGTCTTCCACCTCCGTACCTTATTTCGTTTCCTAAGTCAAGTCGCTGAGAAGACGATTTTAGTAACACGCCGGATCTCAGACCGAACGCGTCGCTCTTTAATTTTTTTTTCGTTTTCGAGTGTCCATTGGAAATTTTGAAAAAATAAAAATAACTTTTTTCTTTTCAAATTTTCATAACAAACTCGCACTCTAATTCGCCGTCGGGTCTTTTGGGGTGGCTATCCTGGATCTTGTGGGACGTCATAAAATCTTTGATAAAATCCAAATAAATCTCGAAAATCATCGCCCACTTGTATTTTCCAAAATTTTCATGTTCATACCTCGAAATCGTATAAGTTTGTGATAACGGTTATTCGTGCCGTAGATAACCCAAATAACATAGTAAAGGGTATCGAGATTGCGTCACTACGGAGAAACCCGAAATATACGCCCCTGCGTCTTCGGCAGGGGCTGCCACTCCTGGTGATCCTCCTTGCGCTGTCCGCCTGAATGGCTATGTGGACAGGTAAAGATTTTTTGTCAAAAAAAAAAAAAAGCAATCCTTACCCCATTTATCCCATTGAACCTCAAACACAATAGACGGGTAATATCCAAAGAAATCTTTGTGATCCTCGTAGCTTTTCTGTTTACCACAGCTGTTCTACGTTTTATACCGGGTGTCCTCGTTATACGATCCGGAACCTATCCGTAAAATCACTGATGGAAACTCCGTCTTTTCTGGTACCCAAAAATTTTGCTTTGTGGAGAACAAATAATTCCATATCCCCCCTCCCCTCCCCTCCCCTCCCCTCCCTGGTCTTTTATTTCTCGCGATTCCATTGTCGATTGAAATTGCGAAATTAACGATTTCTCGGGTAATTAGACGCGCCCAGTGCCTAATAGATTGCGAAATAAAGTGACCCCCCAGTGAGACTCGCGCTCGTTCAATTTACAAATTGACCAAGGTCAGGTCAGGTTAGGTTAGCTTGGACTTTTCTCCTGTGACACGTATATCCCGAGTATATATATACATATACATACGTACGTCTGTACTTTGATAAATGTAACGTTTGAAAGGCCCTGCAATATGTACATATATATATTTAACATACACACGCACTTGTCCGTACCATATAGGCTTCTCGAGCTCCCTCGATATTCTCAGCCTCCTCTGTGTTCTTTAAGGATTTAACGACGGCTCCGTTTGTACAAAAAGCTGCTATCTCCTGTCCTGCTACCAGAATCCATTTTGTATCTGCGTTAAGAAAAACGACTTTTCGATCGGTCGGTACAGCAGGACTCTGCAAGTTTTTCCACTTTAATTTGGCGCAACGGAGCTATTTTTATTATTATATTTACCCAACACCTTGGTCCTTACTTCTCGTTCGTTGCCTTATTTTCTCGTGGCGGCTTCTTATCTTTTAATCTCGTCCACTCGCACGAGAAATCTATTAATGGCGATGCATGGCCAAACAGTGAACTCCTCTGACTATGAGAATTCAGTGTTCGAGTATCATCGGGCTGGAATGTCTCGACCGTTGGGTTTTTTACTATAAGGCGATACGCTGGCGCGGGGGATCCCCCTTGACGTTAGTATAGCGCGGACGACGGACGTTAAGGCGGATAGGCAAAGTAGAATAAATCGAGATATATAGATATATTTGTAAGCGCAAACTACGCGTGTAAAACTTTTTATTCTATTTTTAGAAGCGTTTGGAGATACATATAAATATATATATATATTTAATCCGTTTCACAGACGTTTCAAACGTCCTCGTCTCCAACGGCCATTCGTCGCGGTTGAAGTTAGTCGCGGGAGAATGGTCGTTCGCGTAGACTAAGTTTGCGATAATAAAAAAAAAAAAAGAGGAGGGGAACAGTCGTGGAAATGAAAATGAACTTTTACAAGGGCTTCAGGAACTATCGTTCTATTGTCTTTCGTGACTGGTTTCTACGGGCAGGATAAGCTATTGGCCAACGTTGCACTTGACATTCATGCGTGTCGGCCCGTAGACGTTGACACGCGATACGACGCGATTAAAAATATTGAAAAGGAATTTTTTTTTTAATCAGTCTCGTTACACGCGTATATCTATAGATGGTTAGTGTATATTTCCGTCCTTCTTTGTATATCTATATGGATCTACGTGCACAAAGGTGCAACGGCGTCAGGCTGCTTATTACGTAAATGCCATTTCGAGATGGATTACAGTGCAGGAGTTAATTTTAACGTCGGATCGAACGACGACAGTGACCCTATTATTTGGTAGGCGTCGCGACGTCGGCACGACGCTTCGGGAACTGGCCTCGCTTATGGCGTCTCATTATATTCTCGTTCGCCAGATACCCTTCGCCCTCTATTCGCACTGCCGGTAGGTATGGGCGATCTTGACTTTCTCCTTAAGGCGGGTATGCAACGTGGCGACAATACGACGTTGACGAATCCGCAACGTGTCTACCTTTTTCGTCGATCGCTAATTTATTCGTAAAGGCGGACGTTGCCGTAAGTGTATTTGGTTGAGCTTGAAACGGCGGATTTGTGATTGTTTGCTCAGCTGTCAACCTTATTTTTTTTTTTTTTGAGATGTTATTACGTGAACATAGTCGCTTATGACAAATGACGTCTTTCAAGTGTATATGTATATAGGTATAAAGTTTCGTACGCGGTGGGATCGTAAATTTAATTTAATAATCCCGACTGCTCGACGATTTCGGACGAGGCTCGTTAATTGGGTTAATTGGAACGATAATTAATTCGACGAACAATTTTTTTAGTGTAAAAAAAAAATATTTTTTGTTTTTAAAAATACTTCGAAAAAAGTATCAGGAATTTTTACGTGTCCCTTGATATGCACAATGACGTCACCATGCGATTATTACACCGCGACAGCTTCGATGCGTATTCGGCTTGTTTTTTTTTTCTCTCATCGATGATCCTTGAACTTGTACGTCACTTCCGGTACCGGCTTGAACTTCAAAGTGTCCCGTGTAAATCGCGGTGAAAGCCAGACGCTTGGGTTTTGTATTCACGTAGGAGCGTTTGCACGTAATTTCACCTGTCCAGCCCGTCCACCTACTGTCATGCGGGTCAGCCTTCACGAGTCGTCGCAATGACCTGAGGAGCCAAGTGGATTTTTTGATTTCTTTTTTTTTTTTATTACTTTTATTTCGAATTACTTGTTATTATTGTTGTTGTTTCGTACACTCGCTCTTATTGGTCCTTTCTCTCCTATCTGTTGCAGCTTGAGCGAATGCTACTTCGCTGGGAAGGGTGCGGCCCTGGTCTTACCCCCGAACGAAAGGGCGCGACCATCGAGAAGGGTCTCGGCTGCAGGATGCGACATACAGCAGCATCTGCAGTCCATGTTTTATCTCCTCCGACCGGAAGAGACCCTGAAGATGGTGAGTGAATTTTGAGAAAAATTTTTTAATTTTTTTTTTAAACTTTTTTTTCGGGGTCAGGCGGTTTTGCGAAGGATTAGTCGGATATCGGATAGTCGAGTATCTGTCAGATCAACTGATACCGTTGTGATGGATACTTTAATTTGAACTTTAATCTTGAACTCTGGGCCGTGACTGTATACTATACAGTCCACGTTTCCGCGGCGCTTTCCAACGGAATTTTCTGGTACTACTTTTTGGGTGGGGGATCTGCGTAGGCATCGGTTACTCTTTATCGCGCACGTGGCCGAAGGGCCCAGCTGGACGGCGTCGTGATATTCAGCTGGGAGGCGATAATCTTATCGAGATTGTCGCGAATTTTGAAATGGACATTTTTAAGATCCTTACGTCGAGTCCTTTTTTTTTTTTATACTAGGAGTAATTACTGAGTCCTATTGAATTATTTATTCCCAGGGGAACCTATTCAAATTGGATGAACTTGACGCAGTGAAAGAAATTTTTTTTAATTTCACTTTTTCTCTCTCTCTCTCTCTCTCTCTCTCTTGATCTGTCCTTTTACAAGGAAGATCCACCCGCATGCCTGCCTCCTTGTCGTGCTGAAAGCGTCGAGATGCTTTTTAAGGGTTGTGCACGTGTTTGACTCCTAATTGTATACCTATATACAGCTATACACGTATGATACATCACAGGAGAAATGCACGTGCACATTGCCAAGAGCCTCGACCTACTTTCGCAGAACCGCCCTTGCTCCATGGGGTAGCTTTTCTCGGGGGTCCCCCGAGATGCCAGCTATCGTTTTAATTCAATTGGGACAAGGTTTCCTCGGCTATATGTTTCTCTCTCTCTCTCTCTCTCTCTCTTTCTCTCTCGTTCGCTTTTATTCTCTCTGCACTTTCGCTTCGTCTCTCTCTCTTCGCAAAGACTATATCTGTGTCAACGGGACAGGTGAAAAATTTGACACTGCATTTTTTTTTCGCGAGTAAACATCGCGGGACGAAATTTAATCCCGGATGTAAATAAAAGACGCGAGAGAGGCAAAGAGAGGGAGAGAGAGAGAGAGAGGGAGAGAGAGGGAGAGACGGTAAAACCAGGATAGCCGCGTGGATGTTGGCAATGCGATTTCACAGGGGAGGAGGGAGGGGGGGTGTTGCCACGTACGTTACAATGGTGAACAATACACGGCAATGATAAAATACGAAGCTGCAGTTACGGCAACACTGTCGCCTCATCTCTCTATATCGTTTTCTTGCCTTTCACGATACTCATGTTTATGTCGTGCGTGCACGAGTGCGATCTGTCGCTTGGTGAGAATCATCCCGCGGCGCGTATATCGCGATAACCCGGCGATAGAAACGGATAATGGCGCATGCGCTTGTCGACAGGAACCCGAGCGCGTCGTTATCGTCGTTCGATCGCGACAAAAAGTCATATCGTAAATTGTTACGCAGCATTTACAGAGGCGAGACACATCCATTCTGTTTATTGCCTTTGACATTCCCTTTGAGAGACTGTACGCGTAAGGCTCCGTACACAGTCGTATTATTAATGTCACATATGGTACATATATACACATACATATATAAACACACGCACATATTTACATGCAACGTCCTTATATCGGCATATTTGCGCAGAAAAGTGGCAATGACCGCCGCTTCCTCTTAACCCGTCGTTTATCCGTTTCCGGTTGCGCGCGCATCTCGCTGGATTACCATACGCGCGTAATCGTCGAAAAAAGGCAGGAGAACAAGAGAAAAAGAAATAAAAGAACGTTACCCAGAATCGAACGGTATATGGCACTTGTATCCTGTACGTTACGTGCGATAGGTGGCTGTATTTATTCATTAGCAAACTTTTCATAACCCGTCAAATCCCAAACGCGCCGCACCGCCAACCAAACATCGCCGATCTACTAACATTCGAATTTCCCGCGCTTACGCCATACGGTAATACCTGCGACCAGGTCGTATGTACAGCGTCGGGGATCCAGCTAGATGCAATCGGCCCAAATACATTCTCCATGAGAAAGCCCCGCGGACATCCGTCGGCACCAGAAGCGCCGGCGGCGTCACTATCTATATAACGATATATCTGTAACAGGGATACATATATGTGCCTTATGGATATATATCTATACATCGCTGCAACGTATACGTAGTCAACGGCCACATACTGTAGGGAGGCTGATACCGGACGATCGTTTCTCCGATTTTCAACGTGGATGGTTCGCGCGTCACTGGAAACTGGGCTAATCGCAACACTCGAGCGTCTAAAATTGGATCGATCAATTGGGTTAGGCGGTTGGGATATATCTTGACGTATATATGGTACATGCACGTTCGATCTCTGGCTCTGAATTTATTATAATTTTACTACCAGATTTCGCGTTCCGCTTTAACGTCTACGTTGTTGTGCACGGCTTTGATTCTTCTTTGGCCGTTTACGATTTTCCAGCCGGTCGAGCTTAGCGCCATCTGTCTGCGCGCTCTTGTACTACGTCCTAATGCTTCGTAACGCCAAACGTCTCCCTGCAGCTTACGGGCCTATTTCACGCGCTGCATCGTACGATCGGCTGACTACGTCCCGGTTAATTATTTAATAAGCACTGGTTCACCTTCGCGGGATCGGGATTCCACGAGGAATGACGGGACGCGTGCTCGTTGACGCGAACGCTTAACGTAAACGCAGCTACGGACTGACGCTTTTGTGTAAACGCGAATGTAACTGTCGGGAAGGAAACATGCGCGTCACTGTTGTGCCTCGGTGTGAAGTGAGTCGCGTTTGGAAGGTTATTGCGTCTCTGTGGCTCTACTCGCGTACCGTGTGTCTAGGAATTACACGTGTACTGGCTGCACGGATACATGTGTGTAGCCCGTGTAGCTTCGTTCGTAGAAAGATCTGTAAGTGCGACCAGATGAGTTTGAAACTTCTTTTTTTTCCTTATGCGTTATTATTATTGATTTACTTTATTTTAGCATAAACAAACAGTCGGCTTTTCTTGGAATTATCTAACGTTTCTCATGTCTTATGCGCACTTCTCGTCAACCCTGAACTTAGTCTTTTAAAAAAAAAAAAAAAACAATTTTTCCCGCTATCTTCATTCATACTGTCTTTATGCCAGCCAAGTGGGACTCTCGCTGGTTACGGTTGATTCTAACGTTTTCCTTTCGAAAGATCATGATTTATTTACTATCGCGCCAGGACAACTGCGCCACCGTCTCGGTTCGTTTGGTCGAACTGTCAGACAGATCTTGACACTAGTCGCAGTGTTCTCTTGGCTAATGGCGCGATTGCTTGTCTTATCTTTTTTCCTCTCTTGATTTATGAATAATAAAAAGTGAATCCTCGCGGCGCTACCGAAGCCCGAGATATCGTGCCGTTGGTCGTTTGAATTTTTCGCGCCTTTTTCACGTTTACGAAAAAAATTCAATATGGCGGCCCGCGTGTCCGTGTTCGATTCGATTCTCGATTATCGCAACAGTCGTTAATATCGCCGGCTATCACGACAAGTCCATTAGCTCCCGCAGTCGTTAAACTCGATCAGCTTCGTTCGTGTCTGTCGACGTGTCCGCGGACCCGATAAATCGACGGACATGCTTAACCAATCGGTAGCCATCTTGGAATCACGATAGTCAAGTATCACGTGATACCTTTTTATAGGTTATACACGCTGGAGACTGTGTTTTCTGTAATATTACCCGTATTATTTTTTCTTACGTATTATTTGACCAAACGTAAAGCCGAGTTCTCACGCGCGATACGATTATATCTCGACGCTCATTGTGCATCGGGGTCTCCTTGCGATCGTAGAGACACGGCTTGAGCCGACACACTTTTGCCGTGCGCGCTACTCGCCGTTCGGTTCGTTTCTGTCACTCGAAACACGTTCCGTGACTTTAGCCATTAATAAACTCGCACCGCGATTATCACTAGACAATTATTTGCCCGTACGACGATGCGTTTATGTTTTATTCAGCGTCCGAGCTCGTTCTTTAATTTGAATTCGGCTAACCGTACTTTACCTCCATTCTCGGTATCGATAAATATAATACCCGTGAGTCGTTCGTTGAAAACGAAAACCTGCAACTTTCTGATCGTAAATACGTAATAATCTCCTCTGGCTCGATAATAACAATATTCGCGTTTAGCAAGAATCGTAAACAAAGCGCTCCACTTTTCAGGCTAGCGGAAAATGGACGCGTTTTTATTGTCAATCTTCTGCTGTATAACGTGCGCATATACACGTACGCGCTGTATCCAGGGCATCCGCAATGGTAATTTGTTCACGAAACTCCTCGCTTCATTTAAAACTAATCTTTATTTATTTTTTCTCATCGATCATCTCCGCGTCTCACGTCCCCTTGCCAAAGATGGCCGACGTTTGTCTACCTCGTCCGGAGACATTCCCATTCCGGCTGATCTACTTTGTTCGGCGTAAAAACTTGTTAGCCTGACGTACCCGCCTGATGCACGGATGACGCGAACCTTAAGCCGGTATCGCGTGTACGCGTACGAGGATGCGTCTCGGTTCCCTTTAGGCTTCATAGACTCTCCTTGTAAATGGGTCGGCCATCACTCCGTTCCACTGTTTCGCGGCAGTGCTTATATTACTATATATATTTCGGAGACGATTTCAATGTAGGTATATATATATATATATACGAAAAAAAATATATATATATAGTTATATCAATTTTTCGTTGAAGAAGATATAGGCCAGTCGGCCATTGATGGACAGTCGTATCTTCACGTATGTCAAGACGTATATACTGTATATGCCATATATAAATCATAAAGGTACCTATCTACTTCTACCACCTGCCTATATATGACTACAGCCTTTGAGAATTTCTTGTCTCAGTATCCAGCATCCGACTGGACGTCTTCTCTCTCTCCCCTCTTCTGCCTCCTTTTATACGCCTATACTGGTCCTATGTCAACTCGCTATAGGCACTGCCGGTAATTCGACCAGAGAAATCCTCTTCTGCAGATCGGTACCAGATCGGCTTCCGCTTGACGATAATCTCACGATTTCAAATAGTCGATCCGGATAGTTTATGCTCGACGGGATCAACGAGTATTATCTTCGCTTTCTTTCGATTAAATTAAATTTTCTTTCTCCTTTCTTCATTTTTACTCTCGATGAGGTCCCAAGCGGGCAATTACGTCCGATTCCCCGGATAAAATCGTCACCCTGACCTCGCGCAATTTATCTTCGAGAAATTTGCTCTGCACGATTTTTGACACCTCCCCCTCTCCCCATCCCTTAACGGATAGTCGAAAAAATTTTTTTTAAAATGACCTCTCCACTTTTTGACGTTTTTAACGGGTCCTCCTTTTGCGGTCAGGCGAAAAGTTTGCGAGGTCGAGAGAAAACTTTTTTTTTCTCCGGATGCTGAGACCACAGATTTATCTCGCGAGTTTGTCATTCGTCACACAGTACACGAGGTCAGGTAGCATTACCTTGGCTGACCAGTAAGCTTAAGATAGTTAATAGCTTTCCGCGTAAATAGGGCGTTGCCCAGTTGCAACTGCAATTGCAACTGCAGTCGAGTTTCGCGCTCTACCCTGCCCCCTGGCAATAAGAAATGCAGTTGGCATAGCTCCGAGGTTCTTTTATCTTTAAATTTAACTTTTTAAACTGTCCTTAAAAAATTCTTTTTTTTTATTCCCTCGTTGCGTCTCTCTCTCTCTCTCTCGTACACGTAAGTAATTCCCCCTCTCTCCCTTTCTTCTTTCTCTCTTTCTCTCTTATTCTCTTTCTCTCTTTCTCTGTACCTCATAACGATCCAGCAAACGAGCAAAGCAACTCCGTAAAATAAACGTATACACAGAATCGTCTCAAAGTCGTATAACCCCGTTTCCCGTTTAATTAGACCCGGTTTCCTTGATTGCGCCAGCTGTCGGCGAATTCGCGATTCTCCCACTCGCGGCCGTCGGCCAGGAAACGCACATCGGACCTCGTCGAAGATTCAATCAGCCGAGGAACTTTTCAGTGCATCGAAGGTGAGACGCGAGCTGGATAAAATTGCTTGAAAAAAAAAGAAGTAAACGAGCTACGTAGTCGAGCGACCCGTGAATGCAGCGCTAAATAGAGGCGAAGTACGTATCGCGTGTACCACATATGTAAAATTGCATATACGTACCTAGCATGTAAATATGTATATACAGCCGTAAAGTTAGTGCAAAGCCGCTACGACCCGGACTATTCAGTCGACATAGATAGGCTACCACTCGCTGTACTTTAACCCGCATATGCACCGCTAATGTGTACTCGGCCCTCGAGTGTGTGACTTCCACCTCGTTAACCTTGCCTTCGGTCCGGCAAAGTCCTCGGACGTGGACGGGTTTTCATTGAGCGTGGGAAATTCAGGGTCTTGATTAAATTCGTTCGATGCATTCCTTATACGCAGTTTATACTGTGTGCATACTGAATTTCGTATATAAAAATCGCATCGGGCAATCCGTATAGTTATATCGAATTGTCGCCGATTGAAAATGCACTGTTGTCGAGTGTTACCAATTCACGTATATAATGCGTCTATGGTAATAAGTGCCCTTTGCTATCGTCACGTTGTAAACGAGTTAGTCGAGAATTAACAGCGATACGTCATTTGGGTCTTTTGACGTTTGACAAACAACGGTCGGCTCTCTGTTCGTTTGGTCTTTCTCTCTCCCCCCCTCCCGCTCTCTCTCTCTCTCTCTCTCTCTCTCTCTCTCTCTCTCTCTCTCTCTCTCTCTCTCTCTCTCCCTCTCTCGCTCTCGCTCTCGCTCTCTCCGTCTCTCTCGCTCTTGTCTGGCTGCCTCTTTCAATTAACGGGGAGACGTAGCGCGCGGCAGTAGATTAGACAGAGGGAATAGGTGGACGCGGACCGTTCTCGCGTTACGTCTCCGACATCCGATAAACTTGCTCCACTTTTAAGGACCTACCGAGTGCTTTTCCACTAGGATTGAGAACTCGCCTTAAACGTGACACCTCCTCGGTCACCCTATCCCCGCGCGGTAAGACAATAGGCTCGCTGGGAGGACTCGCGGTTCTCTAACCTGGACATCGCGTTAAAGTTGCGTACGGTCCCGGTATCGGTCGGTTACCCGTAAATATACCATCGCTGATTCTCGATGAAAATTCACCTTGGCATTTGTTGTCTACGCGAATTGAACGTACGGCCGGATGTTTGCGGTTAATCGACGCGACCTCATCGTGCCAATCGGTAACTGGATCGTCATGAGAAAGTTTACGATGACATTACGCAGCGGACGATTGAGAAGTCGATAAGAGGATCAGCCTTTAGGTACAGTCGAGAATTATTCTGGGACAGTGAAAATAATTTTTTTCTTTTTTACGTGAATATTACGAATTTTCCTTATCTTCATTCAAAATCCTGTTTCGGAATGTTTTCTTTGTAAGTTACTCAAAATGCGTTTGTCGCGTTAAATTCTCACGAGCTTCGAAAATATGTATATATATTTTTTATCTCTTATCACAACGTTCCAGCAACCTGATAAGAATATCAGTATAGGTTCTCGAATCACACGTGTACGTCAGTACGATATAGAGAACGGAACAATGTAAGTCGAAGTACCATTCGCGTCTATATCGAATATCGAGAATCTCGAGCAGTATTGAGTCAATTTCTGACAACATCCGTTGTTACTTAGTTCGGAAGTCTTTCGGCTGTCACTTCGCGACGTGGTTGGCGAAGTTTTTGAAGTACCGACGAATCGTGTCGATAGCGAAGTTTCCTGAAGGATTCGACTACCGCAGCGCAGCTTGAAGTTTGCCATGACCGAAGTTGCCGCTACTGCTGCCAACTTCATTCAGGACTTCGGGCATAACAAAGCTCGCGCGTCGAGTTGTTTCAACGACGGACGTTACTTTCGATTAAGTCGGACCCAATGGACGTATCGGACCGTGTCGCGCGTTGAGAAACGCCGCTTGGTGTCGTCACTGTGTAAACTCGGCTTTGTGTCTTTTTTTCGGTAAGACGTGTCGGGTACTACAAGAAGCGGAAGAAGAAGTTGGCGGACCGAAAAGTCATACCTGGTGACTCTTCTTTTTTTTTAACACATCTTCCACTGGGTCTTCGTCCTTGGTCACCACTTGAGCAGCGTCGCCATGGCAACTGTTTGGAATGCATCGGCGCTTTTCGGGCTTCATTGAAAAGCCAGTGAACTGCCGTCGCCTTTGAAGTTTATCCGGTACCAGTTATTTGGGTGTTTAATCTATGTATATATACAGTAGCTGGTCGGATGTTAATTTAATCAAAGTGATGAAAAAGTGTCAGAATGTGTTCGAAAAAATATAATGGACAACGACGAGTCGTGAAACTCGGTAGAAGCGCTTCGGTCGTTCTCGGCAGTTCTCGTGAATTTTCGTACAAGGTAATTTTCACTTGATTCAATTTAATAATTAAACCGCCTACGCGTACCGATCAATGCAATTGTTGCACTTTATTGTGCAACTCTATCTCTAAGCCAGTCCGTCTAATCAGTGCTATCAGTCCTTATCGGCTCTCAGCTCTCTATAGATAAAGCTGTCGCTCGTTGAGAACTCTGAATATCGCGCCATATTTGGTAATGCGCATAAGTCGCGTGTATAGTCGTGAGTCATCATTTATACGATCGCGAGCGTACGCGCACGTGAGGACTCACCTGTATTTTGATATCGAGCCAAGAAAATGTCACAACGAAGACCGTTAAAGTCCTTCGTATCATTTTCATCGAGCGAATTCGAGGATCCTCGATTTAATTTTTTTTTTTTTATATCCAAATCTAACTCGCGAAATTTCACGTCGCGATCTCGATCGGTCATACGTAAAATTGACGTCGACGCTTTTGCCAACGTAGAAAATTTCGCGATTCGTTCGTAGTTTTACGATTAATTATTTTTGCTAAGTCGCCCAGTGAATATTCGCCCGTATTATTTTAATCGCTTCTCACGCGATACTTGACTCGGCCTGTTATCGTTTTGTCGCTGCTGCAAATACAGGAGCGCAAATTTATGCATAACCATATACATATATACACACACGCGTGTACGATTACCAAAGATAATTATGTATGAACTTCGCGAAATTTATTATACGCTGCAGTTTTAGCGGCAGATGCCAAAAGTAAACGGAAATCCTTATTGTCTCTCGGATGCAATCGCTACTCGCTTTCGTTCGGTGCATATCGGTGCAACGTTCTTTCCTTACTTGCATTACGATGCATCCTAGTCCTGTGAACTACATACGTATATATGTATATATGTATATAGCAATAGTAAACAGTTATATACTTTCTCGATCGTCCCCCATACTTGACTTTCATCCCATTCGATTTCTTCACCACGTATGAAATTATCACGGCGCAGTTCGAATGATTCGCGAGAAATGACGTGGAGAAAAAATTATAAAAAAAAAATTTGAAATCATACAACTTTTTCTTTTTGTCTTTTTGTTCTCCACGCGAATCTTAACTCTTCGTAAAAAAAAAAAAAAAAAAGTGGGCACCCCCGAGCCTCGACTATCAGCCAACAGAGCAAAGAGACTCGTGACGATTGTTCCTCGGGGAATCCCCGACGGCCAGTCGGTTTGGAGTGGAGTCTGAGTGCTGGTGCGCAACGAGCGTCTGGAGATGTTATCAACGTGTTACTGCGACTAACGCAAAGGAAAGATGCGTCCGTCTGTCGCCCCTTGTGCATCCTGCACACGTTGCACCGAGAAAGTCGGGTCGATATTCGCGTGGGCAGTCGAAATCTTTTACCCGGCTTGAGAACGAGCCTTTGGAATGATTTTTTTCGTCGGCAAATTCAAATTGGCATTTTTGAATAGTAATATTTTTTTAAATATAAAACGTCTTACCGTATCTAGTTTTATCTGGCAATAATATAATTCCCTAATGATTTCACTTGATCATATATATGTATGATAAGATGTATATTAATAAAAATTTATGTCACTGTAAATCGTTTTCAACGGACCTCGGACACTCGCGATACACGTGTCTCTCCTGCGAATGCAAGTGGGTCGCCGGCATAGATCATACACGTGGTCGTGTAGGTGAAAAAAAAAAAATAACTAGATAGGATAAGCGCAGGGCCAGTATGGATTTGCGATAACGATCTGAGAGACCGCCAGACAATACATTACCGGTGTCTCGTAAATCTGGAGCAGGTATAAGACTCGTTTGGTGGCGGGTACGCTTTGGTTGTAATAGGTTAGGTTGGACCGTCTGAATAAGTCGGTGCCCCCTGTTACTATAGGGTGGATTGAAAAGAATGAATTTCATTTTTCACTATCACCGCAGGTCGAACCGGGGTCCGGTAAATGATCAATGGACGTACTTGAAATTTTTATATCAAATGCCGAGTAATCGATGTGTTTCCATCGAACGACGGCAGCGACGGATCCATCGGAATGTTCTTGAAATATATTTGCGCGCTCTATCGGAAAGATCTTGAAGTATTCTTAGGTTGGCTGCGGTCGGGACTGTTGTCGATTTCGTTTACGAGAACTTTGAGAACTTGAAGAACCGAAGGGAGAATATTCGCGGGAAGGAAAAATTACGTTTAAATGCGGTTTAAGGACTCCCAGGGCGTGACCTCTTGCTAATTAACCGGTTATTGAGGTTAAGTGCGTGAAGTTATCAGGAGCCCGGAAGTGCAATGTCCCGGTTAACATTCGTAACAACAATGCTCGAGCGTAATTACGGCTTTGTCGTGGCTTAACGACTCTTCTTCGGCGAATCCCCTCCTGTAAGCTGGAGCGGCTGAAACGACCTGTAGTGTCTATTTACAAATTTTTCTTTTCTTCGCGAGCTCACCGAACTCTCGACTTTCCCTTTTAAGCGTGACGCGACGAAGAAATTGGTTTATTTCGAAATTACGTAAGACTCGTTTGGGGACAGCGGCTGGGTGGTAATTGAGTTCCTTGATATTTTTTTTTAATTGGCTACCGAGCCTTTCCGATTCTTACGGGACTTTGGTATCGCTGGGGAAGGCAGAGGAGAGCGAAGAAGAGGAACGACGGTGACGATTAATGAAATAAAAATTATTCAAATGCTCCGGCAATTAAAGGCCGTTTTCATGCGAGATTTTCCTGATAAGTTATTACTGGCATATATATATATAATATATATATATATATATATATATGCCTATTTCGCAAATTAATCTTGTTACTTGCCCAATTAAAATTGTACGTAAAAACTATTAAATTCGCAAATTAATTCGAACCGATCATACATTCCTTGGTATATACTTCTTCGCAATAATTTCATTAAATAATCTCGCTTTGATCATACGATAACAGAATCGTCGACATTGACTGCACACGTGTTTTCCCGACTCTATTTTCGTCTGCCCCATGTAACTATACGCTCCGCATTATACATACAGTTAAACCACGTACTTATAATATATCCGTATGCACTCGCAGACGAGGATCCCGCAATCGCGGTATTAATCGGAAAATTACTGACCCGAATCGGGCCCGGGTTAAGTGAATGTGATAGCGGCTAATTATAGAGGGAATAATGCCGGTACTCGAGGAGCACAGGAGATACGACGTATAGGTATACGAGAAGCGTGCCTGTCCCATAAAAGGTATTTCTACTTTCGAGGCAATAGTATCGATATTAGTCGCTCCATTGGATATTGGTATCTTGGTTTAATATATTTCTTAAAAAAAAAAAAAGAAAAAAAAAGTATTCAGAGAAAGGAACAGGTCTCGTACGACGGAAGTATCTTTGAATAATTATAGCCTTTTATGCAATCTATATACCGGGTCGTATATAAATATATATATTCCGTGTACCACTTCCTCTTGAATTTTTCCACAGTTCCCGGTTACTCAGCGACACGAAAAATCCTGATGAAGCTGCGTCGAGGTTCTCGTGCTGACGTCCTGCCTACGCAATTCCTCTGCTAATTTCACCCGCTGTCACTTTCTTCCGCGTTTCTCATGCAGCGACACGGTACGCACCCACAATGCAGCTGACGGAAGTCCGAGTGTCGAGAGTCGGCGTTATTTATTTTTGGATTGGATAAAAAAAAAACTTTTTGGATGACATTTCTCAAAGTTGACCCAGTCGCACTTTATACGCTTCCTGGTAAATGCACCCGAGCAGGAAGACTTCCTTATGCATTTGTCGCCGGACGGATGCACCGATGTCGCTACATGCATATTAAACTTATACACGGTATCAACTGACCCGCGATGCACTCGTTATCCAGATCGTCATCGCTCTGTCAAGAGTCGTCAGCGACTGTCTCGTCACGAGCGTCGTCAAGCTTATCGGACGTCGTCGTCGGGTTGGCAACGCGCTGAGAATCAAGAGCGTCGCTATGCACTTGGCTGCGTACGCCAAATAAAGGCAGTACCTTCAGTGCGCGACCAAAGTGGCTATCGTTTACATTTTCCAGCAGCTGGCCGACCTGCTCGTTAAATTGCCTACTTCCAGTAATTAATCCTGCGAATAAAAATATATTGTCCATTGCAGTACCAGCTACATGATAATTTCCTCATTGTTTCAGGCCGTCAAGCTGGAGTCCGTGCATCCGGGAAGAACGCGGTATCTGGTGGTGGTCTCGTGTACTGGACGTCAGGATGCCGAGGAGAGCTGCCTCCTGGGTATAGACTGTCACGCCAGGGCGACCGTTGGTCTGGTCCTTCGAGTTTTGGCAGACACGGCGATCACGCTCGATGGCGATGGGTGAGTTTTTATTTTGCGATCGTTTTATTCTCTCTGTCATATCGATTCGTGAGTTGTGGACTGGGCTTTAGTGCGTATATGTATACGTATACTGAGAGTGACGGGTCAAATGTTGGGACGACGTACCAGGATCAGGTTTCAGGACGCTTCCGTTCTCTCGGCCTGTAAGGGATTGGTATATCGATGGAGCTGATATATCTGATATAGTTTTCACGAGGAGGTATATTTATATATTATATATATAAAGGATGGAGAAACGGGGAAGCTTTAGAATGTCCCGAGCAGGATGCGAGCGATTAATTCGATCGTCTGTAATAACAAAAAGAAATCGATCAATCACGTGTCCGGATACTTGCGTAACGTCAATGTGTTAAAGCCGTGTTTTTAAAATACGCCGGTACGTATCCCCGTTGAGATATTGCGACAGACGACGCAATTGCGGGTAGAGCGTCAACGAAATTACCCAGCCTAGTGGGCAACGGGTAATAATATTTAGTTATTACGCGTTCACTTTTCCGCAGTTGCTCGTGTTCCAAGTATTTCTCGTTGTCGATTTGTTGTTTCGAAGCTGTTTGAATTTCACGCCGTGTAACTGCCACGATGCGCGCGCAGCTCTCTCGCGCGTCTCCTTTGTGTCGTACGTATTCGTAGGTTTTCTTTTTTTCTTGTACGAGGACAACGATTCTTATCATTGTTTTACTTGTGATATCGGGCTAGCTGGGACCAAGTTAAAATTGTATCACGGTCACTCGTTAAGAAAAGCCTAAGGGAACGCGCTGGGCAATGGCGGAGAGTTCGCGTTCCGTGGATGTCAACGACCCGCTCGGCTTTCTTCCGTTCCTCGGGCCAGACGCACAGCGTCGCAACTGCGTACCTAGGTATTTAAACGGGACGCCTGTGTGACATCGCTGACTCTGGGACGCCCTATAGATGCCGTACAGATTATACCGGGTGTAACTAACCTTCGAGCGAACTTCCTTGCTACACCAATCACGCGGACGTCCTTCCTGTCAACTGGCGGTTTCCACTCGGCGGCCATATTGAAAAGCCAGCGGACGACGGAGCGTCGCGAAGCCCGCGTAAAATATTTTGATTTTAAAATGGCCGATTGTAAAGTTACACTGGATTATGGTTTTATTCCCGCTTACGGGATGTCGACGTTGTCATTGACTGTCGCGTAACGGTCCGGTCGATATAATTCGATCGTGAAAAAAAAAAAAAAATGATTCGGACGCCATGTTTATTTTTCTCTTCAACGATATTCGGTATTTTGAGACTTTTGACGAAATATCACGTAGAAACGGACCCTGTTGCTTTACGCGCTTCTGTAATTCTTTTGTCTCTTCGCTCGCTTTAATGTCTCCGTGACGCTTCACAAAGACGCGACCTCGTTAATTCACTGCGGTTTCGCGGGCACGTCAGTTTCACGGAAAGATCGCGATACACGCCAATTGGAAACCCACCTGGTCAATGGCGACTCGCCTCGCTGCATAATTACCGGTTAACTGCATACAAGGTGTCGTAATCGTTGGCGTTACCGTTGCAACTTAACTGTCCGTACTTCGCGCCTCGAGCCAACGTTCGCTCGATACATGAAAACGTTACGTCGCGACAGACGCACGTAAATGTTTGAATGAAAACAAATTTTTGTTTTCATTTTTACGTTGCAAAGAAAATACTAATTTTTCTTTTTCTTTTTCTCTTTTTCCCCACAGTGGATTCAGCGTGAGCGTATGCGGTCGTCAGCACATATTCAAACCCGTCTCCGTTCAGGCAATGTGGTAAGTTCCCATGAGTAATATTATTTATAAAAAAAAAAAAAAAAAAAAAACAGGAGAAAAATATAGCCCCGCGATGAATAAAGGACCACAGGGGGATTACACGTATGGGCTCAATTAATACGTAATTTATCTTGCTTCCTCATTGACTCAATCTGTTCCGGCATGTACAATGATGAATTACTAAATAATTCGAAAAATAATGGCCGCTCTTACACGTCTACGTGCACGCGCGAGGGACTACGTAAGTTTCTCGAATTTTTCAATAACAATACATAAGCCCGATTGTGCAAATCAGGCTTTATTGTATATCGAACTAATAACCGTGTCTGATAGTTAATACCGTACAATTATAACGGGTGGTCCCTTACACCTACGCAATGCTGTTACCATACGGTGCATATTAATATATACGTATATACAGGTATACATCATAACACGTGTACAATTTAGAGTCCATAAGAATTTCTCGATGGACACGTGCAGACGTATTTACGTGGGTAAGGATCGACTGGGCGTAGCTTTTCCAAAAAATGCTCGAAACTTAAGTACAGGTGACGGAAGAAATATGAGCCCGTGTATTAAACTTCTAGAACGAAGGTCTAACCTCGGGACGACCTTATGCGTCAGGTATGATTTTTTTTTCGATAGGTTTTTTAATTTTATTTAACATCCTTCGAGCCGTTTGTCCTTGTTGCGATTTTTTTTTTAATTTTTCGATTTTTCATGCTTACGCGTACGTATTTTTTTTTTTTTTTTTTTCTTAATTGAACATCACCAAGTTTGGCAGTACCAGTCCTCGCACACGTGTTTCCATTATCTCGACTGTCGACTATCCGATTTCACGTGGTCGCTCGCGAATCCTCACGTGGGCGATTAGACTTAATTAGTCATCCTGACCGATTGTCTAGCGATCCTCCTGCCACTCTCGCCCAGCCTCTTCCGGTCGTTGATAAGCTTTTTTTTTTCCTTTCCTTCCTCTTGTTCATCTCGCGAGGTGAAAACCTTCTTCCCACGTGCCACCATATTAACTTACAATTACCATTGATTCGGTTTGCCCAGATCCGCTCTCTGGATCCAGGATGACTAAACTGCAGCATCCGCGTTGCAGCTCTGTCATCCCGTTTAACCAGGTTACTTTTATAGGCTCGCGATGAGTATGACAGTTTCATCTTGTTTTGAACTCACTCTTCCAAGAGTCTCGATTTAGTCGCTTTCTTTACAGTCACTGTGTATATATTTTTTTTTCTTGATTTGGTACGCGTGACACACGTGACTTTCACGTTTTTCTCAACTACTTTCGTTCGAGGCATAATCTTTAAGATTCATCAACTCGCTTGTCTTTTATGCTTGACTTTTCTTTTTTATTCGGCGATACAATTCTTAGTACTTTTTACAGTAGCCACCCTATATATTCAGACGGCGAAATAGACGATTGCCTCCGAACTCCTCAGATTATCCAGCCTGCCTAGTCAGTCTGAGTGGAGCCAGTAGAAGGAAAAGAGAGAAATGAAAAAAAAAAGATAAATAAAGAAAGTAAGAGAGTGTATAATGAATTCTCGAAGATCGTAGGAGGAATCGAGGAACTGCGCCACCCACATGTGTATCGCCGGCCCTGACCGATCTCGTACGTTGTGGAAGCTCGAGGTCTCTTCTATGCTTTGGCAGAGCCAGTACACGATGCCTAACTTGGCGTCGGGACGCCTAACGTCGCTCTCATACAGACAGGAGAAACAGTCCTCGTAAATCCATAGGGACTAAAATACTTGTACGATTGAGCCGAGATCTAAGATTTTTTTACTATAGGATCGTCAGACCTGCCAACCTTATAAAAATGATAGAGAAACAATTAAATAGTAATTAACCCGCATCAATGAAATTAGTAAATAGAATCGTGACACGCGTCCTTCGCGAGTGTAACGACGCGACGCCGTGAGCGTCGTTTTCTATTCTTAGCGACGCCTCGTGGTCTCCCGACCTCCGTCGGTACTGTAGTGGGGTGCAAGCGTGGACCAACGCCCGCGCCATTTATGGACGCGTCGCGACGCTTGCCATTGCCAAACTTTTCGTACGAAAAGCTCTATGGACGTTACGTGTATTAGAAAAATAAAGTTATTGCTAATGCAGGAAAAATTTTATAAAATCAGTCATTTCGTGTAAATAGACTATTTCACGGAACAGGGTATAGGAATGTTGCTATTTTCCACGCAGATCGACCGTCGACTGAGAAATTCGGGTAATTTTGAAATTTTTTTTTTTTTCAAAATTTTTTTTAACACCTTAAAACGGCCTATCGCCAAAAAATGGCAAAGGTCGATCGATGAAGGCTCTGGAAATTTTGTATAGTCGCAAAAATTTGACTAATTACTAAAAAGTCCTGGGCTTCATATGTGGAACACGTATGCTGTTACCGTATAGGTATATACGGTATGTGGATATACAAAAGTTCTCGTCATTACGTTGCCGTACGTAGTGGGTGGCTTGTCTTGCCATAGACACGACCTACCTATTTGATTAAAGAACATACACTCCGTTCGCCATAACTCCCTCGTCATTCATAGTATCCCCAAGCACGTGCAATTTTATTTTATTTTAATTTTACTGATTAACGTATTAGCTAAACGACCCTTATAGATAACAATGATCACCTTAGGCGATACCCTTATCTTTCCGCACCTTGACACAAAACTTAATGCCTGTCGTTGTCCGTATAGTCTGATCTCGTTAACGCGCTAATTGGTCGACGCGAATCCTAACGAGTGGACTGTCTTAATTAATGCGCATAACCCAATTAAACGGGTACGGCATTTCCAAAATTGGAAATATCGATGCCAATATTGTTACCGGTCTCAAATTACGTGTCGCGAAATACAACTTTTTATTCTATACCGAAACACTCGTTGCACCTAACGGGTGGGTCTTTCAAACAGGAAATTGGAAATAATTAAGAATGATATATAGAGTTTGGTGGGAAATGTGAAAATTTTTTTATCTTGGCAAATATCAATTGGACGTGTCTTCGATATAACCTGTGACCCACATACGTAATGGATATGTGTATGGAGTTATCGCGAAGGTAATCATTCGATGGATGGTAATTGACTCGCGTATTGCTCTAATTAGAAAGAGTAATTAATACGAGCTTTTTACATACCAGTAGTCACACTCTGAGGGACATGTATGGACAAATGGCAAAGTTGCACAAGGAGTCGGGCGTGTCCGATCGTTGAATTTAATCAAGTGGATGAAAAAAGAAAAGAAAAATTAACCATGGGTAATCAGATATTAATTTCGTGAACTTTGACCCTGGACCGTATGTCAAAATCGCCCGTCTTACCGGAAATGTCCCGGACCTGGACCACGTGGATTCGAGAGATTCATCTTATCGGCTCGCACAGATTTTATATTTAGTATGTTTTATGGCCACCATAAACTACGGGAGGCTGCAGATGGTAGGCGTAGGAGCACCGAGGCCTGGGTATCTGATAGTGGAATCTTGTTTGCTCTTGGACGATATCAGTATCGCCATCTTGGATTTATCGATAGGGGTCATCTTGGAGAATCGTAGGATATCGTATGACGGTCAGGGATAATAACTATAGCGATGGTATAACTAGGGTCAATTGTATGATTTTATCTTGAACCCGCAGTGGGATGCTGTACCGTACCAATTGAGAAAGGGATAATAACCGCGTTGGTTGGTAATGAAAAATTTTTTATTTCTCTTTATTATTTATTTCAAAATTTACCACTGCGAGAATTCACAGCATCCACACATGCTTGGTGAATGGGATTGACTGCCTGATCCCGTTGTCAAGGTTGGGCACTTGCATTGTCCCAGGAGCTGGAACTTCTCCCTACCTTATAGGGATAAGAATGTCCAGCCTCAGGATTCTTCTCATTCATCAGAGAATCGAGATCGACTTGGGTCCGCTGTATCTCATTGAATTTGTAAACGCTGTGGGACTGGAGGTTCGTTAAGTGGAAAAAAAAATTGACAATCAAGGATAGACAGAAGGTATACAGGAAATAAAAAATATTTGGTTTGCATAAATTCCATAGGATTTTTTTTCCATAGAATTTTTTGTTCAATATATATACATATATATATACACTCGAGTATGGCGAATGTCACTTTCGAGGGGTTTTATGAAAAAAAAAAAATGATTAATAATTTTAATGATTAATTACAATTTTTTTTATTTCGTCTTCTAAGGTAATCCCGGTTACGCAATCTGTCAGAAAAAAAAAAGTAACTCTCAGGACACCTGTTGCCTCTTGACAAAACTGGCCGTCGTAATAAGTCACTCGGTAGATACAAGCAACAGTTAGAGGCAGGTTGGTCCAGCATCTCTTACGTAGGTTGGTATATCTATGATACCTGTTGGTCGGTACTCCATTCGTTAAGCCCATCTGTCAATTACCAAGAGGATAATCTCACGGAGATGAGAGGTAGAGTCGCCCGCGAGCAAACGCGCTACGCCGGCTTATAACTTGCGAGACGCCACCGGGATTCCTAATATGGGATCCCCTGGGGAGTAAACGCTCCATAACAGGCTGCATTACGTCGTCCTGGCGTTCGTCGTCGGCGACCTGTCTCGCTGTCCACGCCACTTGCTGGCTCTCGAGCGCCATCGGGTATCTCGAGTGGAAAGTGCACTTGGCCGTTGCACTCTGTAACGATGCAATTTTACTCGAGGCTTCCACCTTTTTCACCCAGTGCAAAATGCATTTTGGTTTAGCCTCGAGGACAAAAAAAATATCGCCATTTATCGTACCCAGTGCCATTTTTTTTCTATCGCCAATAAATGCGCGTAGATTAATTTTTTTAATAGAAATATTTGAAAAAAGAGCGGGAACTCGTTGAGAGCGTCTGAAACGGACTCAAAAGGGCGTCTCGGTCGATAAGTAGATTTCTTTCAGTACCGACGTATGGGCTGTACGGGACTATATAGGTTTTTCGGGCATTGCTTTTGGGATGCCAGAGTGACAGATTGGCTCTGTCGTTTGCGCTAATTAACACTGTTAATTATACGAAACAGCCTGGCTTCAGTAAATTCTGTTTCATTCGTTTTTTCTTTGTTCTTTTTTTCTATTTTTTTTTTTCAACGCCACTTTTATTACTACTGTTACCAATAATAATAGCAGTGTAGTTATTTTGTCTTGTTTAACTCTTTTCTTCTTGTCTTTTCTCTTCTGGTCTTTGAGCTTGTTTACTTATCTCTTTTTCGCTATCTCTCTCTCTCTCTCTCTCGCTCGCTCTCTTCGTTCACTCCACTCCTTTATACGGATTGTAACTCTGCTGTGTTTTGGCCCAGTCGTACGAACCGATCTTGCGTAACGGTCGACGACAAAAGGAGTACTCGTGAATTCGTTCCGCTTGAAAACCAGCCCCGTTATCTACGGTAGCTTTCCGCCTGGGGTTTTATGCGCGACACGTCCCATCGTGGTCGAACCCATTTTTTTTTTGTATTTCAAGTAAAATTATCAGTCGGCCGCGAACACGTGTAATTTACGCCCTCCGTGTTTATCTGCGATAGCAGTGCTGCCAACACGAAATTCTATACTCCTGACTCATATCAGTGCACTCGTATCTCTCAAGCTACCGGTACGTAGTAAGTATTTCCAAAAAAGTTTCAGACTCCAGTGATGTAGGTCCAGAGTGGTTTCGGATGCTGCGACCTAGTTTCGTAAAGATTATTTTTGTCGTAATGATATGCGAGCAGTGAGTTACATGAAAAAAAAAATTTTTTTTTTCTTAGTTGACCTTGAATATAATTATCGATCTTGGTACAGACATGGAGCACTTATACATATATTCGTACCCTTCCTGGACGAGGACGACCTGTTCGTTGTGGAGTCGACTTTCAAGGATTTATAGGGAATCTGGGCCAGATACTGGTATCTCGTTAAGATTTGACATTTTTTCTTTTTCTTTTTTACTTCCATAAGGATTCCCCGTAACCATACGAAGATGGCGTAACGTCATCCTTTCACTGGTGCCTCCAAACTGGTTATGCGTTTCATGTATCAAGTGCGATAACCAGTTCAGCCGAATTCCATGTTGCAGCATCTCCATGGTGTCTGTAACATTTTTATCTCTTTTTATACCCGAGTGCCACGTTACTTTGGAGGGGCAAAAAAAATACATCGGACATAGGTCCCACTTTGTGTATACCACCCATCCACGTGGTATCCAGGTCAAGTTGTAAGACCCAAGATGCTACCGAAGACGCATTCGTAACGGTGCGACCTCCTCGTGACGCAAGCATAAATTTCATTTAATAGCCAATAACTCCGTCGAAGCGTCGAGGCGGATGCCATTGAAATCCCCAGGAAGTGGACGGACCTGCTGATAACTTCGGATAACTGGCTTATCATTTTTTCTTTTCAACTTTCAGCATTTCCTACCGATCGGCTGTCTGGATACCGGTTACATAAATTTTGTTTACGAGTACTTTGAAAAACGAGTTTGACGATTCACTGGGAGATCAGGATCCACTAGGAAGACCAAGACGCGACAGATCTCAAATATCTCCTACAGACAATTCTGATCTTGACTCATCAGGTACCTTGAGGCTGGTCCATATTTCATACCCATTAAGTAACCTGCACTCGTTGACAGGTCCAGTCCACGTGGCTAGGCATTGTTTTGTAAACAAAGCCAATCATTGATCCACCTGTCAAAACCAACGAGAACCTTCCATACCCTCTGAATACGAATGACGGACGAAAGTTCATGACCTTTGACAATCGTCCGATTCTTGTCAATCATCAAAGATAAGAATCACGAGCTCGACCATCATCCTCTATTTGTGCATCTGCACCGAGAACAGACAGTAGCCGCCATTTATGGGTCCCTCGGCAGACCGCTAGACGCCACTGGGTAATATTTCCTATATTCTGCTTATGGACTCCTAAATAATTCATGGTCCTCCTCTCTATCTCTCAGACAAGATCACAAGTAGCAGGTGCGACACCTCAGCTCCAGCAGGTGCGAGAATCTAATACAACAAAATACAAAGAATCCGACTACCGCCAGCTTCCCTATTGTTTCGTAGCGTAGTTAACAGGAGGCGCCACTATCGCGCGTACTCATCTACTCGAAGTCTTCATCCTGGGTAGATCAAGACAGCCGCCACGTGGTCGGGTCAAGGCTCTCTCCATAGTAGCGACCAAGACGTATACCTATATACCTACCGCAACTCCGTACCTCCTATATCTTCGAGATAAAGATAAACCTCGTAACAACTTAACGCTGGACCGGTAACAGAAGATTTCTTCTTTCCCAAGATCGAATCGTCATCGCAATCAGGTATCGCTAAGATCCGCGCATTAACTGGCTATTGTTTCGCTGGATGAATTTTAATAATAATTCACTACGAATTCCATGCAGCTTCGCCAACGCACACGTCCAATACTAAATATGGCGTCTAACCTCGTAATCCGTCACGTTATCCCTACCACGAGGGTAACCGGGCCCACGCGTACGGACTATTCTGATCTCCGGGGCCGATCGGCACTGTTGTGTCTCCGTTCAGCCAGTCTGTTAGTCAGTCAGTCAGTCAGTAAGTCAGTCAGTGAAACCTGGACCGTAGGCAAGAGTAGTCGGGAAATCGTAACGTGAAAGTGAATTCGTCTTCCTGGACCTCTGGAAGCTCTGCGTCAGCTCTGTGACCCCCCCACGTGCATCCCATTATTCTGTGACCCAGTGACCTCCGGGTAACTCGGAGAGATTTTACAAGTTTCTCTTCCCCTTTGTTTACCCACCTGACTGATGGGTCCGAGACTCTACTCGATCTGCGTGAATTTTCTTTAACGGATCCACGTACTCTTATTTGTGACTTTCGGTGAAAGATGCTGACACGTGGGTCCATTTATATGCTTGTTTTATTCGTGCTACCTGTTGTTCTGTGGCTCGGCAGAATCTTACAGAGAAAACGCTGTCTTCGTGTCATCTTCGGTGTGGCGGGATTGACTAGGTACGATTGCACACGTATGTCACGTATGTCACGTATGTCACGTACGTTTTAAATTACGCGGAGAATATTCTTTGTTCTTATTTTTTTTTATTTTTTTTTTTCTTACTTTGGTATCGCGTCAAAGAATACAATTTGATACAACTTGAATGGTACGATTTCGCACGTATGAATTTATTGTTTCTTTTTTATTGCGCAATATTTTGTATGCTTTTTTTTTTATTTGCGCACGTATTTCCGTCAAATGTCAACTTGGGCCACTCATTGACAGTGACTGCGCAATATGCGTTTGTACGACGTGACGTAAGTCGAAGGCAATTTTTCGGCCTGGTTTATCGTCAAGGCGGATTTTAAATCGCGCGACCTAACACTATACTTGATCCATGACATCAACGATTTTAACGCGCGGATCTGCCGCGTTGTTGCTTCATCCTTTCGTTCAGTTTAGGATTTGCCGATGACGTGGTTTATTATAAATGCGATACGAGTGAACTCAATACCTTGGTATTATATATATATATGTTTTCATATCGTGGATTATTCCACAATGCTTTTAAAAGTCCGCCTTAAGGAATCCCAGCCCTGCAGTCAGCAATTTTAAATATCACTGTACGTACAACCGCACAGTGATATTTTCGTCAGTCGGCGATGAACTTGCTGCTTGACTTTTTTATCTTTTGGAAAGGTCACACCCAATGACTTCGCGGTCACCGATGAGGTCGTGTTTATCCACGGATTTTAAGATTAATTGTGTTTTTACGAAACAGCACGGATCCTTTGATAAATACTGGGAGTGGTGCCGTATCTTCGCAGCATCCCAGAAATGGAGCTAGCGAGATTTAGCGTATGATGATTATGACGATGATGGTGCATGTGGGTGAATTGAAGAAAGTGTTCGCTGTGCCGATCTTTGATTATCGTGTGGGTATACGTGGACCTCTGTCACGGGGAATTCTAGAGAGTCCCGACGGATCCTTGTAGGGGACCGGTTGGCACAGCCTCCGCATCTCCATAAAAGCGACAAGCGACTGCTATGCCTTTTGAATGATGTTTGTTCGATGACTTTGAGGATTTACTGATTAATTGAAGTATTTAATAAAAAATTTTTTTTGCCGGCTCGTTACTGCATCTTTTTTTTTTTACCACCATTTTCGCTCGTGACCAAGAGACGGAAATACGCGTTCGGGCAGAGAAGCCGTGGTCGTTTGGAGGAGCTTTTGTGATTTCGCACCTTTATAGTTTTTCAAAAATCTGACAGCTGTCCAAGAACAGTTTTAGTTATTGCAATTTCGTTTGAAAGTGCACGCGAAAATAGACGCGTTTAGGCGTGGGCGTTGAGAAACGAGGAAGCAATTTTTTAATTTTTTTTTTACGGTTTTCAAAAGATTTTAATAATTTTCACTATTCATCCATATTTATTTTATCGCTACCAGTCGTGTTATCGCTATGAAAAATGATGACGTCAGTTTTGCTCTAGAGATAAAAAATTGTTACGCCATTCCTCTCCTGAATTCCAGCAGCATCCTTACTGAGTCACGAGATGATTTCTGCAGCATCCAATACTCGGTTTCTCTACTTGGTCCATTCCTCTCCGGTGCTCGTTTCCAACAAATCATCTGCCCGTTATCCAATTGCCTTGTTTCCCTTGAAACGCGGAAACCCATTAAAATCGAGAGTGGACGGAGGATAAAAATTTGAAAAATTTTTTTTTCAATCATCAATAACGAAATCTCAAGCACGTACAGTTATAAGAATAAATTATTCTATTTATAATACACTGAATCAATACTCGATTCGCTCTATCGAATCTTTATTGCATCAATAATTAATTGTATCAATAAATCCGTGAATCATCTTTGGCATAAATAAATCTCGATAATCTCATGTAAAACGATGATCATTTTTCTTGCTCTACCTCAAGGCACATTCGTTGAGCTCGACTGGGCTCGAAGTCTTTTTCTTTGGCAGAACTTTTACGGCGTCGTCGACACCGTTCGTCGTATCTTTTTAACAAGGCGTGTTCGCAACGAGACCGCAAAGTCGCTAAAGCAAAATCGTTCTACGTGCGTTGCAATTATTAACAGACAAATAGGGAATCCAGTGTGCTACTACAGATAAGCCTTGGACACGGTATAGGAAAGAGTTGTTCCCACTGCGGACAGGATGCTCGGGTACGCCGTGCGGCATCCGGAAACCGGAAGTGGTTTCCAATAGAACGGTAAACACTGGAAATCTCTAACGTTGCTCACAGCCACGACTTGGCGTGTCAGTTCGTCGTTCGCGTTTGACATGGAATCATTAAAAAAAATGCGTGATTGTTGGATACCCGTTATAGCTAGAATAAGGTATTATCATAGAAGTACATTGAAGAATTTTATAGGATTTAACAAGGAATCGCGTTATCGCTTCGTAACACCGTTACGTAAGCTCACAGCAGATGCGAGTAACATTGATGATAAGGATTTAAAAAATTATTGATAACAATAAATCGTACACGTGCCTCTTTAATTCTCATGATCCGCGACGATCTCAAAGGTTGAAAGTTCAGATGAAAAAAAAAAGAAAAAAAAATTTCTTTATTCAAATCAGCGCTCTGATATTATTTTTTATCATTTTCTTTCAGGTCGGCTCTACAAACTCTGCACAAGGTCTCGAGCAAGGCCCGCGAGCAGAATTACTTCCTGGGCGGACTGTCGCATGATTGGGTCAGTTACTATGAGCAGAGAATCGAAAGCGACCGCTCGTGTCTCAACGAGTGGCACGCAATGGATAATCTGGAGTCACGACGGCCACCATCGCCGGATAGCGTACGCACCAAGTGAGTTCAAAAAAAAAAAAATAAAAAAATTCATTTTGGGTCTAGTCCCAGACGATTTTTTGGAATATTCAGGAAATACGGACCGTAATCGTTCGTCGTTACGGTCCTGATTCGCGATCGGAGCACGTGGATGATTTTCGAGAATTTACTGGACGGTGTAAAAAAATTTTTTTTTTTTTCTTTTTGAGAAACAACCGTAACCCGTGGGATTTCTCTCGGCTGGTCCATTGCCAGAGTCGGTGGTTTGTTGACGCTTCTGGCTGGCACGTCTCGCGCGCATATAAATAGAGAATAACTTTATAGCCGTCCTTCAATTATTTCCAGTTTTCTGCGTATGTTGCTCCCGCGTGAGAATCTCGAGGATGCTGATGGTACACGGGGTATTCCGGGAATTCGAAAAATTCTTTAGTCGCGCGTAAATAACCCGCTGCTCCTTTGATCGATCTTGCTTGTGTTTTTCTTCTCTTTGATTTGTTATTAATTTTTGTTCCTTGTGGCATCCTTTGTTCCAGACCCAGAGAGAGAGACGAGACCGAGAAGGTGATTCGCTCGACGCTCAAGGAGATCATGATGTCCGTTGACCTCGACGAGGTCACCTCTAAGTACATTCGAGGAAGGCTCGAAGAAGATCTCGATATGGATTTAGGCGAATTCAAACCGTTCATTGACCAGGAGATGCTGACCATCCTGGGACAGATGGACGCACCGACTGAGATTTTTGATCACGTCTATCTTGGGAGTGAGTGGAATGCCAGTAACCTGGAAGAATTGCAAAAGAATGGGTAAGCCTTGGAAATAATTAATTTATTATCTCATCTTTGATAATTAACGCTTAATCGATTTATTTTAATTTATCGATTATCTCTTTTCAGCGTCAGACACATCCTCAATGTTACCAGAGAGATTGACAATTTCTTTCCGGGTATGTTCAATTACCTTAACGTGCGGGTGTACGATGACGAGAAGACGGACCTCCTGAAACATTGGGACGATACGTTCAAGTACATCACAAAGGCCAAGAAGGAGGGATCGAAAGTATTGGTCCATTGTAAGATGGGTGTCTCGAGATCAGCATCTGTCGTTATCGCCTACGCCATGAAGGCATACAACTGGGACTTCTCGCAGGCGTGGAAGCACGTCAAGGAGAAACGGAATTGTATAAAGCCTAATAATAGTTTTCTGCTGCAATTGGAAACCTATCAGGGTATCCTGGACGCCATGAAGAATAAGGAGAAACTTCAGAGATCGAAGTCTGACACTAATTTGAAATCCCCGACTATGGTCAAGGATCAGATCAAGAAGGAGGAGAAGGTAGACCGCGTGGACAATGATCTTCTTCAGGCATCCGGCACGGAGCTCAAGAAGAACGGACAGAGACCCAAGAGTTGGTCTCCGAATATAGAAACTGCAGATAACATGCTGCCATCTGGTGAGTTATTTGAAAACTATCACCTAGATGGCGCTGTACTGTGCACTTTTTTCTCTTTGCAGTATTAACGAAACCTTAATTTTATTATCCAGCTCCTTTGTCCCAGTCTCTGGAGAGCATCGACAAGGCAGCCAACTCAGAGATCACTCGCGAAGATCTTCTTCGTGGCTGTAATACTAAGACTGGTGGCGATCAGGAAGCCCGTAACGTTCTGATGCCCTGTGATAACGGTCAGTCGTACAGCGTCTCTCAGAATAAAATAGTTCATCTACCTGGACCGGATACTCCGAGCGTGAAGCACCGGGTGAGCAAGCTGGAGACTCAAGGACAGAGAAGGAAAGGCCTGGTGCTGAATCTCACCAATCAGTTTGAGGCAGCAAGTAGTAAGCCATCCTCACCAGGTTCGGATTCGGATACGAAGCCGCTGCCGGATAGTCCTGTGTCAGAGGTCAACGAGGGCCAAGATTGTTCTCAGATGTTGAGTGCGGTTCTACTGGAACAGGAGGTTTGGGATCCTGGCGAGAAACTTCAGCAACCTGAGCAGATTGATAGCGCGCAGGAGGAGGTGTCTACGAGGGTAGAAGAGCAAGGACAGCTCAAGCTTAGTGTTCCTGCCACTGATGGCTCCACTGTTGCTTCTGGTCTCGGAGATGATGGTAGTGAATGTCTAGTCTGGACTGCTTCAGCGGAAGCAACATATACTAATACGAATATTAATATTAATGAAAATAGCGAAGTGAGTGCTGAGAGTGAATGTGTCGCGACTGTCCAGCCGACGACGTCGGCAGTGACGACGTTAACGACGTCTGTGTCGACGGGTTCTACGACAATGACTACATCGTATCCTAGTGCGCTCGGTAGGAAACCGAAAAAGGACGGTGATCCTTTCAGTGCTCAGCTGGATAGAGTCTTCGATCGCGAAGAGAGACGTGGTGAACCTAGTCGTGATTCACCAAGTCGTCAAAGTTCCTGGAGCAGCTACGACAGCGCGGTAGTACTGGATAACTCGGTTCACAGCTCCTGGGCCACCTTACCTTCTAGAAACAGTTCCTGGGGATCCTACGATATGCGTCCGTCGGATCCACTTGGGTCCAGTGGACTCTTTCCTTATGACAAGGAGGAGATACCCTGGCATCCAGGTACTGTAAGACGGACGAAACAGAAGCTCGAGGAAGGTGCCACCACTGGTGCTGTCAAGAGGGTCTGCACCCAGACCTCGGATCCTGAGGATAAGACGGAAAGACTTATTGCCGACGCCGAGAAGGTGTCCGTCGAGGCTTATAACCCAGTTCTCTTTCATTACACTGCCTCGCCTACTCCCAGAAGAAGGGATCCCTCGCCAGCTCCTGAACCAAGTCCTAAGACAGAAGTAGTGAGAGACTCTCCGAGTCCAGCCGATGGCATAGACATTACTACAGTGTCGCTACGACAAATAGCAAGACTCTCTACTAGTGCTCCATCCCCGTCGTCCTTGTCCTCCGACACGGATCTACCCTCGTCCTTAAGAACCTGTAGATCAGAAAGTGAAACCTCAAGTCCCTGTGTGGTGAACACCACGCAATGTCCTTCAGTGAAGCACCACAAAATGGTCTTAGAGAATCTAAACAATAAACCCGTGTTCAATAAACGCTGTCTGTCCGTGGACGATTCTCCGGAGTCAGAGTGTCCCCGTAGCAGTTCCGGGATAGTAAAAAACCTAAAGAAGGAGTTCGAGGCGAAATCGACGAAATTGGAAAAAAGTCCTGACAACAGTTACGAGACGGAAGTGTCGCCACCTAGTCGCTCAAGGAAGGACGTGAAGATCCGAAGTCTCCCGTCGTCCCCTGTGATTGGCCATAACGAGTCAAAGATCCAGTCGTCTCCGATCTTGGACAGGGAAAGGGATCACAAGGACCCCAGAAGAACGGATTCACCCGGGCAACAGGAAACTGCCGAGGATCTCTCAGTCCGAGTACTAGTCGGTAAGTACGAGGTTGCTCAACCGGAAACCAGGAAAAGCACCGAAATCCAACTACGTCATCCAAAGGACAAGGATTCCATAGAAGTACATCCACCGGCAAAATCGAGGATAGCTCCAGAGCTATCGAGAAGGTCGGCGCCCATAATGATAAATCACTCGTCCTCGTTGTTCAGCGAGACGCCCGAGGCGCCGGGACGGCCGCCAGTGCCGTCGCCCAGCGTGGTGGTAGCCAGCGTCGTCGCCAAGGCAGCTAGCAAGAAGCAACAGCAACACGGCAGGACTCATCCTCTAGCCAGGCTGCAGGTCAGGCCCAGGCACAGTAGTCCCGTCTACAACACCATGTAACGAAATTCAACATCGGAATGAACTGCCTTCGGCCATGGTGAAATCATTCGAGATTTAGGTTAGGTTTTTCTCTCCTTATGGTGTCGATCGATGACACCGTCTCTGGGATACTAACCCGAATACGCTTAGGCGCGCGGGTACGCTCTTGTAAAAAGGAAGAAGAAGAAGAAGTAGAAGAAGAAGAAGAAGAAAATTGTGTGATCTCTCTTAAAGCGACGACAAAGATAATTAAAAGTAATATCTCTGTCGGGGTCCTGATGGTTCGTTACAATAGTATAGCCAACAGAGTGAAACTAAATGAATACGAACCCTCGTAGACTTTCGCGAGGTACGCCAAGAGGGATGACTATTACTATTATTTTTTTTTTTTTTCAATTCATCCAAAACTTTAATTTCTTCTTTCGTCCCTCTTGGCCAATCGCATCCGTTAGATGTAAACCACCCCGTAAGGGTGTTGCGGAAAATATACCGGATGATTATTCGTCATTTTGAGTAAATGTAATATGTATATGTACGCACGGGAGTAGAAAACGGACACGTATCATTACACAGTCACTCGGACAAATCCCCTGCCATTGCCGTTGATTCGTCTTCTAGCTCGGTACACGTCACTTGTAAGATAAATTTTTGTGATTAGCCTAATCATCCTACATGAAATTTCGGGACCGAGTATGCGAATTTGTAATTAATTGTTATTTTTCGTAAGCGTAAGATCGAGATTGTGTGCTTCTGTCGTGCGTGTTCCTCGTTTAAACGAGAAATTCATTATTAGTAGTTTACTCTTGTGTTTTTCTTTATCCCACTAGTGGGAGACAAGATGGCGTCGCGACGTTGTAGCTAGTAACGGGCTCAAATGTTTGCATCGGTTCCATTAATTGTCTAAGCTAAAGAAACGTAAAGCCTGTCGCGCGCGTTTACAATGCTACGGTCTCGAGACACAATGAGAAATATTAAGAATGAATATTCCTATGTTATCTCGTCATAAATTAAATGTTGGGCTTGGAATCCAACGAAATATGGGATAAAAGGGAAAATGAACGAAGCGGAGGTTAAGCCTTGTTTGCACTGTGCGTACGTTTCGTTATTTGTAATATTTTTCTTTGTCTTTATTGTCGATGGAAGTAGTGAAATTTCGAATGGAGATAACGATTGTCCTATTGGAAATTAATTTGAAACCGCGATCGCCCAGTCAGGCTGTGAACGTAAAGTCTGGGTATCGTGAACTGAAACTATCTTTTTTTTTCTTTTCTTTTCTCTTGTATTTCTCTTTCTCTTTCTCTCTGTGTATACATATACCATTTCCTTAGCGTATTCTTTATCATTTTCTATTCGTTCTCGAAATCGCACTGTGTTTAGCAGATAATTCGACTGTAGTGTAGAATAAAGTGAGATGACGGAGATAATTATAAAGATAAATAAAACGCAACCTACGGCTTCGGGAGGGGTTGCGCGTTACACGGAGATCGACGGACCCGAGGATCCCACTAAAGAATATTAGTAATAAGATAAAGAGAAAGAAAGAAAGAAAGAGAAAGAGAGCATTGGGTGAAAGAGGAAAATAGAAGGTTAATTACTGTGCGCTATTAATTATTTATATCGAATAATGCGATTGGTTGATAAATTTTGCATGCGATCCGTGGATTTCGAGCGTACAGGATGCTGGGTAATTTATCTTTTTTTTTCTACTTCTCTTCCTACCCTCTCTTTCTCTTTCTCTCTAACCTTCTCTTGTCGCCAGCCGATAGACTTAGAGTGTAGCCGTGTGATTCGTTGTCAGCATCAATTCGTGTAAGATTGCTGAGGAAATGAAGTTTTCGAGGCATATCCGGTCGTGCGAAAGCTTTGCAAGTATTTTCATGTGAACTACGTGAAAAAGGAGGACGATATATATTATATCATTATACCGGTAAAACCTCGTTGCTTCGTTTCTCTTTTTCTTTTTTTTTTATTCTTTCACATTAACCGTCATTGTCATGTTCTCTTTGTACTCCCATTTACTATTAATTGTCGTAAGTCTTCGATCGATTTGTTAATCGCACCAGGTCGATTCGCATGTAATAACCTTTTGAGATACGAAGAAGAAGAAAAGAACGTGGGTGCTAAGGGGTCGATTTCAAGAGCGTCATGAATTAAGATAATAAAAGAAAAAAAGGATCGACGCGCATCCTATATACGAGGATGCGCTCTTAGGTCGAGTTTTCAATAACTTATTTTTTCTTTCTCGTATAAGACATATCATGGGTGTAAGATTTTTGGATGCTTTCGAGCTGAGGCATTTTAAAAGAATTTTTTTTCTCTTTTCTGCTGAGATACGCGCTTGGACAAAATTTTGACTAAATTGAGACCCGTGCGAGGAACGTAATTTTTTTTTTTTAAATAATCGACCATCACGCGACACTGATAAACATTTTGATGCATTGCAGAAGCAATGCGTTATCGTGCCGAAGACCAATTTTATACTAGGGTGATTGACCTGCTTGACGGAGGTCACCGTAATTCGTTTTTAAAATCACGCGATAATGACTATAACCATATATTTTATTACCACACACATGACTTCTCAACCAAATAGAGGAAAGGTTCAAACCTATTAGATATACGTAGAGAGGGTGGGAGAGGAGATGCGCGACAATACTTTTGTCTCTGTATTTTCTTTTTTTATTTCTCTTTTCTTCTTTTGTACTATTCGTCTCTCTTCCCCTTTCTCTCTCTCTCTCTCTCTCTCTCTCTCTATCAGCTGATGATATAACAATAACGAAGAATCGATTTTTAAACTGAGATACACAATGATGATGGGCCATTCGTTGACATTAGAGATTAATGATTTACTTAATTACTCGTTAAGTAAGACTTGATGCGATTTTGATAGAGGGGCTCCATCCTTGACCTCTGACCCCAATGCAAAATTCTACTTACCAATTGTCAAGTCTGGCCGAGCTTGTTTATCGAACATGGCGAAGTTATATTCTCGTTATCTTGAAGAAATGATACTCTTGTAAATAATGTGAATTATGAGGATGTCATTTTCTGTCCCTTAAGTTCATCTTGTGCTGTCATATTGACTGTTGATTTGACAGCACGTGTCAACTCATTTTCCCTGCGTCGGTTATCAACTGATTAGTTACTATAGTGTCTAATAGGAAGTTTGTATTATCACAAATCGATGTGCTCACTTTTCTTCTTATTTTAGTATTGTCCTTTATACCTTGTCCGTGTATTGTGGTCCTGTATGATCCTTGAACTCCTGGACCTCGGGATGTCTCTTTTCCTCTTCTGTTCGTTGGTGCGGACCCACCTCCTCCCTATCCCCCACCGTCCTCCCAATTAAAGAAAATATTTCTTTCTTTGCTTAAATGTGCGATTAAACGAGAAACGGAGGAGCTACTGTCGTAAAAATGATTAAAAAATAATTATATAAACAAAAAACCGTGCGTTGTTCTGTATAAATTTTGTACCATAGTTTGTATTAAATAAAATACATTGTTTATTGCTTGAGAATATTTTTTAAAGATTACTTTGCTGATTCAACGCCTTGTCTTGTTATATTTATTAGATGATAAAGAGATTTGGCTTATGGAGTATAGATAATTATACTGGAGTAACTGTGTTTATCACGGCATATCAGTTTATATCGATCTCCACGATCATTTTACCGGAACAGAATGCAATTTTTGGTAAATTTGGTAATTCCGGGTTTTTTGCCTTTTTCGTACGTTTCACCGAGACTGGACCAATATCCAGGTCGTAGACGCCTCCTGGCAAGTTTCTGATAGATGCCGCACTCTTTAGGAATTTTAAATAAGCCTTAGAATCTTGATTAGAGTATAATAATTATTAATTTACCGTATGGGAACGCAGGTCAACTATACGAATGAGATTCTCATCACATCCACCGCATACAACAAATAAATTATTTATGTACTTCCCGCAGTACAACATGCTAGTATAAATGTCTGGTTCCAGCGAAACTATTTGTCTATTCGATTGATAATCCCAGAGTTGCATAGAATTTTTCTTTTGCCAGGAACAAGTAAGAATCTGGAACGGTTAAAAACATGTAATTTTGACATTGTCCTTGTGTTAACATAAATAAGCACTGTTACCTCTTTGCCAGTTTTACTTATGTCAATGCCATCACCGCACATGTGAACACCTGATATATATCTTGTGGAGTGCGGTTGTCTTGTGTCCCAGAAGTGTACGGTGCTGTCCCAGCCACCACTGACAATCTCGTGAGCAGACTTAGGATTGAAGCATGCAGAAAATACACGTGATGTGTGTCCATTCATAACGTCAGGTGAATCACTGTGTTATTAAAAGAATTAAAAATGATTGATAATACAATTAAAGAATTAATGCAATAAATACCCAGCATGAAATACACGTTCCTGCGTCTTGGTTTCTTCGTCATAGAGATAGATATTGGTGTCATCACCGACAGTGACAAATTTTGGTAGCTGAGGATGATACGACATACCAAGCGTCTGTCTCTTCTCTCTTATTGTGTATAAGCATTGTCCTGTAGGATAATGCCAGCATTTGACATGTCCTGTAGCATCTGAAGAAAAATTTATCACTCTGTGCTTTAGTTTGTACATTCTTAATACTTATTATAGTTACTAACAAGTGGCGGTAAGAGTCTGCGATATGGGATGTGACCTATGAACAGGTCGATGTTTAATACTAGTAGTTGGTCCAGGATTCTGCTGCATTTCAGTATCACGAAGTGTTCCAATATACTCGCCAGAGTTGACTTTCATAAGTCTGACAGTGCCATCGGAGATGCCTGCAGCTAGAATCTCGCATTGCTCCGTATAACTCAGACATAGGATCTCCTGCGTTCCTTCCCTGATCAGGGTAATATCTATGGCTATTTACTGGTCGTAATATAAGCGAAATACGACTGACGAACATTTGACTAATAATTTTAACGTCTCCATCAATTAGAAGACCTCGATGAATCTCCGCAAGGCGTTCTGGCTCCAAAGCAGTTCCAGCAATTCTCGCATGCACAAATGACTTGGTGAGATCGTAGCTCACTCTCGGTGTTCTAGGCGATGATGCAGGTGGTAAAAATTTAGTCTCGGAATCCTCTATACCCCGTAATCCCACGGTGGCTGGCACATGCTCTTTGGACACTGATAACTTTTCTTGCTCCATATTCATGGACTGACATTACCTAAAGATTATGTGGCTAATGAATGTTTTTTCTTAGTACTAATTATAAAGAATAATACGAAAAACTTTATCGTATTATTTCTAATTATATCTTGCCTGAAAGAATTATTATTTTTTATTAAAATAAGAAAACGTCCTGAGTTCTTCGAACTTTGAAGTTTTCCTTTTAACAATCTTTACGTACTAGTGTACGATTCATATTTTGCGATTGGAGGGATTATACATTGCAGCGATTGGCAGAGCGTTTTATTCTTTCGATTGTATAAAGTAAGTTTGACATCTTTCAAGTGAAATTTTGTGACTCAATGGAATTTCATGGAATTGGTCGTAGACATGAAAACGTAGCAGAGGTGAATAGGGAGATCAGAGATCGGAGATGAGTAGGGAGATGCACAACGCTACGGTTTTAGGCGATACCAAAAACATGGCGCTAAATCGTAGCGGCAAGTCCGAAAGTAGGATTTTGTTATCATCGTCTCCGTCGATAATGCGTATCCCGTGGTAGCCGACCTAAACGTGAACACGAACGTATAGTTTGGCGGGCAGAGGTTCTCCGCCAGTCACCGCAGGTTCCCGAGGCAACAGTTAGAACAAGGACGCTTAACAGATATTGCCTAAATATTTTTTTTCCTTTACAATCTTAAGTTCGAGCGCACAGTTTAAGCTCGATAAGATTCACTATGACAAAATCTAGCACCTTATGTCTGCCTGCCACTAAAGCGTATGACGCCACCAGGTATCTTTAATAAATATTTTACCGATTTTGCGTAGCAGAACTATTCTTAAAACCTGTCCGGAACCATAGAACTCTTCGAGAACTATTGAAAAAGCGGTTTGTTGTCTATTTTTAAATATAGAGATTATTCAAATTATTGTATCTTGGCCAGTTCGATAAACAAGTATACGATACATTTTTATCGATTATGTAAAATTATCGATATATTTGCCTTTATCGACTACGGAAATTGTTCGATCACATAGAATACTGTAATAATCTATACTTGAATCGAGTATGAAGCAGTATGAAAAAAAAAAATTCATAAGGCTGAATTTCCTTAATTTAAGATTAGTTTTTTTTAGTATTTTTTATTGCTGTGTATCCGCTGCGCTAAGATGAGTATCGGCAGTTAAATTTCTTTATTCGTGATATAATTTATTTATTTTTAAAACAACTGATCTGTTTTACTGACCGAGTAGAAATTATGGAAGTCAAAAGATCTTGAAACAGAGTCAACTTCAGAGGTCTCGTGAATAACCCTACAAATTTTTGATAGTGTTTGTACTTCAATATGGCGAACCACGACAAAGGACGCAGAAAGTGGGGAGGAATTTCACAAGGTACTTTGAAAAAAGTTAGATCGCGAATTGAACGTGTCAAAATTGTGTAGTGTTTTAGTAGGAAGCATCAGAAATTGTGTCCTGTCGTGATCACGGGGTAGTTTTTACAATTGAGTGAACGGTAACAGAAAATTAACCTCACCAAACAAGCTAACCTAAAAGTCGCATTAACGCCGCAATTTTGATTTGTTTCCCGAAATAAGCGGCCTTCGTCGTATAAAAATAGTGCTCGTCCCTAAATTGCACGTATTGCTGAGAAATCATTAAAATATTTTTGCCATACGCGCCGCATTACATAACTATTATCTTTTCATCGTCCTTCCGCGATTACTTTAGTTATTTGTCAACTCTGTCAATGGTCATTCTTACGAATTCCATGCTTTATTCTGATCTAGTATCTGTTATCTTTGTTATCTTCGTTATCTAGTGCAAAATTCAAGCATCAGCTGGTCCATGTCTGCATGAGCACTTTTATATTTTGTATCAAAACTATTGCACAAGTTCATTTCACTTTTCTCACTTATTTTGCATCAGACATGATTTTTTAAATTTGTTCTAGAAAGATCTTAGTGCTATTGCGACTTTTGCGCTGCTTTAATTATTGTTTCTTTATGTATTATTTATTATTTATGGATAGTTTCAATTGCTTTTCTATATAGAGATATAGTCATTGAAAAGAGCATCTCTGTATAGATAAACAGAAATTTGTTTGACTAAACATACTTTTTTCTTTTCTTTATTGTTCTTGATATTTTATCGACTGTATGTATTTATTGGTGATTCGTAATAAGCATTTGATGCTATATTTTATAAAATTTTGTATGCTATTATTTAAATGATTTACTGTTTTTTTAAAATTATTCTAATGTGTTAATCCATTGATATATAATTTTATAACTTACAACAACACGTTAGATATATGTAATGTGTTATTTTTATTCTATACATATATTATGGTAGGAGGTACCTTTCACTTTCCATTGAGAGATCACAAACCATGAATAGTGGTTAATAATTCAAATAATGATACACGTTGATTAATTCCAGAATATCCGTGAAAGATACATGAATGTAACTTGAAATATAATAAAATGGATGAAGTATAAGGGAAATATATATATTGAGTTAGAATGACTTTTCAGATATCAGAACAGATTCGAAATTGGATATCAACAGATCAGCAGGAATGCGGGGCGGAGGAAACAGAGCTCCACCTCAGGCCCTTTACAGACCAGGAAGTGGGCCTCTTCGTAAATCAGGTCGTTCGAACGAGGACTTTGATAATGAGAACAATGCGCAAGATAGGCCAAAACCAAGCTCCATCCAGTATCGTTTAAAGCAGTCGCAATTTAACAGTCCCAATCAGATACAGAACAGTCCACCGTCATCCCAAATTGACAACATAACCACGAAATTGAATGACGTGCATGTGAACTACAGGAACAATAGCAATAACGATCAAACGCAAGGGTCCTCTAAGAATAATCAGATGGGTGGCGATTCCAGAAAGAAAAATAAAAAGCCAGAGCAACAACTATACGTGCCAAAGAAAGTTAAAGAGGCTTTAGCTGGGCGCGACGTGTCCAACAGGTACTAATAAACATTTTTAAATACAGTTTCCCAAAATTGTTTGTCTGCAAAAATGCATCTATCTGTAATCTCTAATTAGATCTCCAACGCATGGTAACTGGGATCGTGACAGGGACGACAAAGATTGGGACACCCAGTCGAATCGTAGTCATCGCAGTGAGAGTCATCGACATAATCGTTCTGGTGGTCATAGCGGAAGTCACAGTGAAGCCGGAAGTCGCAGAGACGATCATGGAAAACGTTACTCGGGTAATAGACGCAATCGTAACGCCAGTGAGAACGACGAACGCTGGAGATCAGATTCGCCATCCGCGGCAAGGAATTTTGGAAATCGTCGAGACAATCCTCGTGAAGTCAGACAGGTAAAGATATTAATTAGAAACCATTTTTTTTACTTGTTCATTCACGTTTTGATTCTCATCCATGAAAAATAGGGTTCAGTGCCGCTCTTTGAGACACCGCTAAACGCCAATGATCCAAATCGTAAACGGGATACGCGTAGTGTCGAACCTACCGGACACCCTGATAAATTTCAGGGTAAACCACCTTCTGGTAGAAGAGGCAGTGTTAAAGAAGGTTTTACAACTAACAGCATGAAACACCTGGACCTCCTTCCTCTACGACTGCGAAAGAAATTTATTGAAGATGGTACTGGATCGATAGGGATCACTGCTATAGGAACTTCCTCCGAAGACACCTGGGATGGTAGTACAGTGACTTTTCAGGTTTGGTTCTAATCAGTTTTAGTTTATAACCTTGAAGATGTTGATTATGCATTTCCTCTATGTGATTTTTAATCTTACATCCTGGTAGGGTTCTTCGGCTTATCACTATCCACCTGCTATGCAGCATTCGCAGACTATGCAGAATTTACCACCCACCGGTCCTCTGCCTCCTCAGCAATGCTGGTCCAATACTGTACCAGCACGAAGTAGAGGTCGAGGAAGACTCAGGCCTGAAGAAATCGAATCCCCAGCACCGATCTTTAGGCCTGTCACACCGGATCAGTATTCGGCACCAAGTACACGCTCGCATACTCCAAGTCAGGACTATATGAATCGGTGAGTCCTTTGTTCTGTTATCTTATCGAATTCTAGGTATTGATTGTAATGGGATCTTTTTGAAAGTATTCGAAAATATTAAGATTATCCTGTAATGATAAATATAAACAGATCGTATGATCGCCGAGGGAGTAGCAGCACTATGTATACCAGCATGGAAAGTCTTAGTCGTGCCGACAGTATACTTATGCCACCACCACCAGCAGTGTCACCCTCGACTACTGTAACTAATCCAAACAGATGTCAGCCATCGCCGGATAATCATCGAGAAGACGTATCCTTACCTTCTGCATCTCAACAACAGACTTATCAAACGTGAGATTACTTTTATTACTAGTGTAATTAAATATATAGGGTTCTAACGGTGCCATAGCATTCTTAATTGGGTTTTTATTGTACAGACAACGCGTTAACAATAATTCCTACGATGCCATTTCTACAACAGAAAAATCAAACAATAAGCAGACTTCAAATCTTAGTCCAACCAAAAGTGAAACTTTTAGTCCTATACCGAATTTGTCTTCTGAGCAGCCATTGGTGAGTTGCTGATTGAAAGAAGAAAAAAGAGGTCTGGATTTGTTTAAAATAATCTTTGATAATTTAGGATTGGTACGAGGAGGTAGAATTGAATGAAAAATTGGAGGCTGAACATATGAGTCGTAGTTCATCCATGATGAGTCTGCGCGAGAATGCAAGTGTTTCCGGAAATCAGCCGCCAATGGGAGGAAGTGTCGGACGTCACAGTAATAGAAAAAAGAAACGAAACAAAAGATATGGTGGTGATCGGTACGATTATTATTTATATTGTAGTATTAATCTTTTGTTGCACGATACTAGAACTCTGTCATCTGTCGATTCTCTTGTGGTATTGTGCGAATGAGTTAGTTGCATTCTGATTGTTCAAGGAGCAATAGCAGGGATAAAGTCAGGGAGAACAGTTGCGAGCGACAGAATAATCAACACAATAGAGAGAACGATAACTATAACAACAACCAGAAAAATGCAAATAGCAACAGAAGATACGACAGGAGGCACCGCAACATCATTCATCGTAGTCGAGAATCCAGCAAAGACAGAAATTATCGTACTGGATATCGGAATACCGATGATTTTCATAGAAACAGGTAAGAATGTACCAAGTCATTGCTAATTTGGTTAAAGCTATAATCAATATGTGTTCAGTGACATTCAATTTTCCTTGTGGTATAGGGTCACAGATCATACAGAAGAAAATTGGAGAAGTGGTAGAAAGACTTCAGTTTGTGAGTCTGAAGATGGTAGACGAACACCTTGCCAACCAATAAACACTGTTCATCCATCGAACACTGTTAATCAACCGAATACCAGTACAAATTTGGCCACTAAACAGACATCTCCTACAAGTTGCAGCAATGCTCAACCAGGTGTTCTTGTTCTACCGGAAAACTCCAGTCACTCGCCAACTAGTGTGACGCCACCTAGGCAACTAACTGCTTCGCAACAGCAAAGAACACTGTTCGATCCTAACAATCCTAATAAACCAATTATAGTGACTTCGACAGGAAACAGAGCATCCATGCAGCACAGGTAAGTGTTCATCGATCAGTCAATTTTTACTGCGATGGTTAAATAAGATTTGTCTAACAATTGGATTATGAATTATAGAGAAAATGAGGTTCCGGCTCAAGTATCCAGTGTTCCTATATTTCCATCACATTCTGGGATTACTTCGAACAATCATAACTTTCAGCTACCCCAGCTGGACACTGCACCGCCACCTTACAATCCTGATCAGTTTGGTAACATGAGACCATCCTGGTACGATGTCTCTTCGGAGAGGTCAGTTTAATTTTTTACCTAATATCAATTGACATTCCTGTTTAGTATAAAGATAAAAAAGTCAATTTCTATGATTTTCCCATAGCTTCCGAGCTGCTAGAAACAATCGTATACTCGTGGATATAGAACACGCCGATTTGGAGTTACAATGGATATTTAGTTCAGGCAAATTTATGACACAGTGGGAGAGCGTTTGCAAGAACAGAAACTGCCTTCAGAATAGTCTAAGGTCTCTCCTTGAGACGGATATAAAGTTCTGCGAGGCGGAGAACGTTGAACAGCACATCTGGAAGATCCTCTTCTATAATATAATCGAGTTGCTGCGCAAGGGTATGCCGAAGGAGAATTCAGTCGAACGAGATTGCTACAAGAAGATCATGCTGGGCGTCATCGACGAGGGTACAGCCTACCTGGAGAGTTTGCTGATAGTCCTCGAGAACACGTACAAAATCAAACTAGATACTTACTTGGGATCTTCAGCACCGACTAAGGGTCTTGGTATTCGCGGATTGGCCCTGATAAGCGCTCACAAGATATTTTTATTTCTTGGCGATTTGGCCAGGTACAAGGAACAAGCAAATGAAACGAATAACTACGGAAAGTCCAGACAGTACGTATTTTAAAAATACCTTTATTTCCGTTGTATTTGAACCCTGCATGACCTCTGTAATCTTTCAGATGGTATCTCAAGGCTCAACAAATCAATCCCAAGAACGGGCGACCTTACAATCAATTGGCATTGCTCGCCCACTACGCTGTAAGTATTATAATTCGATGATCAATTCGTATATTGCCAAATAAATTATACGTTTTGAATTTTGTTCTTACAGAAACGAAAATTGGACGCGGTGTATTATTACATGCGGTCCCTAATGGCGTCGAATCCATTTCGTTCAGCCCGTGAGAGTCTAATAGCGCTTTTTGATGAGAACCGGAAGAAGGTAGGTCGAAGTAAAAAAATTTACCATAAAATAACTCGAGACGTTATTCAATTACGCGAGGTTAATAATACCTGTAAATTTTCTTTTGCCGCCAGTATCTACACTATGTAAGTAAAATTCAGTACTTGGTGTGAAACCTCTTTAGATATCATTTATTCGCTGTCGCTGCAAGAGGCTTCTCTCAATTTCTGTTTTTACCCACGTATTCACTTTTAGTCACTCTCTCTGCGCGACTATACGCGCACAGCAGATCATTATGCACAAGCGCGATTCAGGCATGTTCAATTCGTGCGCGAGGCACTAAGGAAATGGAAGTAAATGAATTAATCGTGCCGAATAAAAAGCAGTAATTAGATCGCACATTAATTTTATCCATTAGAATAGAGAATATCGTTAGCACAAAAAAATATCTATTTACATCACGCATTTTGTATGGCATTACAAAAACCAGCACTGCTACTTTTTTTTTTATTTATTTACTTTTTTTTTTATACTCCATTGCTATGTTTTCCTCGAGTATTTGCATGCACATCCTGCGTAAACGTAAATAGTCAAAGAAAAGGATAGAGTCTGGTGAAGATGTAGAATCTGTGATTCTGTCATCCTAACCTATAAATCATTGGACGACGATAATTTCTGTAGAATATTAAACAGACAAATAATGTATCATAAACAGTACGAATCGACGGAACGTAAACGGAAGGAAGAAAGAGAATGGAAGGAAAGAGCCAGGATGAAGGAAAAGGAAGGTGCCAGTTCTTCAGGTGGTGGTCTTCGCAGGGAGACCTGGATTCATCCAGGTGGAAGACGAGTAAGGCGTACGACCTCAGCAGCCACAGCTAACGAGGCCAGACTGGCTCAAAGTGACCTTGAGGAATTTGCAGAGCTGACCAGTGTCGAGGTACAGTACAATTTTAACCATGTGATACATCAAATTGTACCATACTCTTTTTTTCTCATTGAATTCAATCTAATTCGACATAATGGATTGATTATAGGTGAACAAGCGCTTCATAACATCCTACCTTCACGTTCATGGAAAGCTGTTCACCAAGATAGGGTGAGTCAGTGATATTATTTATTTATTTTTTCATATACCTCAGACTGTAGGTGATCTTGATTTTCCCAGTTTTCCGGGATACGAGTGCGTATGAATTCTTTGCGGCCAAATCTTATATTTCCGGCAGGAATAACAATGCCAAAAAATAGGAGAAGCAAAGATTTAAATTTACCTAGACCTAGAAAAAACCTTGCAAGAGCTCCGAGTGTCTCTACTGCAAAAACGTGGTTGATACCGCAGCGATTATTCGCCAAGGACTCATGAACTTTTACTCCGTCATGACACCGTCATGAATCTCAAATAATTTATGTCCGTCAGATTTAATCTCACAGTAAGAAGGATGGTCCTGGGTATTATCACGAGTAGAGTAAAGGAGGTTTTATCAAGGTAAATTTAGTCGAATGAAAGGTCTGTAACAGTTGAATGCAGCTTTGCTTTCTGTTATTGCTTGGATCCATGAGGTAGTAGATTTTGTTTCACCTGGTCCAATCATATTGATCAGACCTGATGAAAGGCTCAAACCGACTGACGCAATTGGTCGTCGTGCCATCCATAGGTCTAGTGCGGAATACATTTAATTTTAAAGAAGATAATGAAACTTCACATGAAAAATGTTGTGTCCGAGATGGTAGCCAATGAGAGGTCATCATTCATCCGGGATAAATAGAGTTATTATTATCAAGTTAAAAAAAAAAATTATCCTCGGGAGGAGTAACCAGACGCCGTGACCAATGGGACATTTTATAAAAACGCACTGTACCCTTGCTCGAGAAATGTGATTTTTGCGGTAAAAATCTGTATTGAATTTTCTGACATTGGTACGTGCGCCAAAGAATTTTTCTTTTCACGAGGAAACTCAAGGAATCGAGTTCTCATCGGTAAGAACCGGATGCTGGTCTCTTTTATGGGTAAGAGAAAGACTCTTACCTGGAAGAGCATGGTTACCAACGGTACCACAAGTGGAAGATTTAATATTCACTGGGAGGCAGTGACGACCTGACTTCTGGAAGCTGGGATAAAGGAGTACTGCCAACTGTAGGAGGATAAGAGAACGCGAGGGAATTGTTCTATGGAAACGGGACGGTTCTCCGAGTTACTTCCAGGGATAATTATCGCTCAGCTATCGGGTGCGAAGAGGTCACGAAGTGACGTGAACTCGGAAACGTCCTGTAGCTTTACTGGTTTTCAAGGAAGTCCAGGTCCGGCCATCCTTGAAGATAGTTTCGGTCGCGTTCTTCGTGGTCTCGAGGCTCCTCGATTCCTGTTAGAGATATCAGTAAACTATTTAGTCTAGGAATCGCGAAATTCCAAAGAACATACAAAACCAGCCTAGTCGGCACGTACGATCACGTTGAGTCGCGAGTCGAATCGTTGAGACGACGCCGAGCGTGAATGGGAATGAATAAGATTGGAATTGAGACTGAAATTCCACGCATCGAACGATTCACGTAAAGGGAAATCGTTTGAGCACGTGACTGGCACCCATGTCTTCCTGTCGGCCATTATTTCTCGGGGTCATTCGATTTGTCAAGGGTCCGTTATTCCTCTCGAATTAATCACCGTGACGCCCGGTACCTGATGAACGGTATTGTCCAAATCGGTAAAGATCCTTAAACGCCGACCTGGAAAAAAAAAATCTGAGCCTGACCAGCGATGTCCCACGTGATGAACGCAAGACGAAGTCTTCATCAGGGATGCTGCAGGGTCAGAGACACGTATCCTACACGTATGATGAGTTTCGATCTGGATCTTAATACGTTGATGAATTATTGAACAACCTGGTAACTGTGATTCTGTTCCAAGGACCCCCACAGTGATACTCGAGTACGTTTGAAAGGCCTGAAAGGAAGAGGGCGCCAGCATCATCATCGTCTCCTGGACCGTCCGCTTCTAGGATTCGAGCTTTGACGTTCGCTTGAAAGGGATACGGTTTACGGGAATCTGCATGTTCTCCATTTAAGAGAGCACAGACTGGACCTGGAGACTGATGCTGCTCTTGTTTGAAATTCTCGGTAACGGAGCTCCGACTCTTCAGCGGCTGTTTACATATGTTACACATACTCCTTTTTCTCACGGCCCCTCTCCGTACCTCTCTCTGGTTATAATAGCACCTATCTTCTTTATTCCTCAGCGAGTATTCATCGTTCGAGCTTTCTCACTCTGGACCTGACAATGGATCCTTTCCTTCCTTCGTTTGGATACCCGCTCATCGCGACTCTCCAGCCTCTCCCTCGTCTTCTCTCTCACCTATCCCGTTCACATGGCAAGAGAAAGAGACAAAGAGAGAGAGAGAGAGAGACGTAAAGCCGTTCTCCACATAGTGGCGACTTCACCGGGTTCATTGTACCAGGGTTGAGCATTGTGTCGGTCCTCGCTCGTCCCAGGAACTGTCACATGCGTACATACAACATCAGTTTTGCGGCAAAGAATTGCCTTCCTGGAAAGCGCCGCATCAACGAGCACTCGGAACCGCCTCCTGGTTATGTAAGCACACAGAGACACAGGCGAGCCCGGATACCATGGACTCTTTTGGACAACTGGCCAAGGGAGCTACTGGTACACCTCTGATTTAGAATCCTGGTGAAACGGAACAAGGATTTACCGTCTGTCCGGATCCTACCAGGAGAAGATGCATTCAGTTACCCCTCGACGGATGCCAAGCGGATGCTATCGCTAATGACTCTTTGAGACTCTGAATCGCTTCTGTAAATCATATCAGTCGCTAATTACGTGGATGCACTTAGTCAGTGCAATTAAATGCATCCACTTCGGGCTCTTGGTGAGATCTAACCTTGGACTTTTAAATGACTCTTTCGCTGCTTCCGAGTGCACGATTCCCATGCGCACCAGGATCGCTACCCAGGCTCCTCTTCTTCTTCTTCTTCTTCTTTTCTTCTTGCGCCGTCTCGGAGCACAGCTGCACAGACGTTCACCTCCGTAGGACACCATGTGTAAATTTTCTGGCGCGGACGACCTTGCCCTTGCTCTCGCACCGTCCCTCGTTATATAATTCCATACCGCATGAGAAAGCGGACTCGCCGTACTTGGGCAGTCAGCCTTCGAACGGTCTCCCGTACAGACGGAGAAGGACGAGGAGCGAGTAACTGCAGAAGCAAGTGTATATTCTTATTCGCTTCTTCTTAAAGATCACCTTCTCGGCCATTTCTTTCCTTTTTTTTTCTTGACTTCTACGAAATTCCCAAGAGAGAAGAAATCACAAGGGCCACGTGTATTCACGCAGGCCCCTATCTACGTGTGCGCCATGTATCTCCTCAGCTGGACAAAAAAAACCAAGCTGATTGTCACACGTACCTCCGTTACCTTTACTGCCAGGGTGTTTCGACCTGTCGAAATAATAATTCGAAAGCACCCGGTAGCGCGAAGAAAGAAAGAAAGAAAAAAGAGAACTAAGGAAATTATGCTGTTTCTTCTTCCACCCAAATACTCGCTCGTCTCCTTGCAATATTTACGGCCAGGTGCTGATTGGCTTTGGCCAGAACTGTATTCAGGGCCCATAAATTTTTGATGCGGTTTTCACGAGACCGCTCGAACTTTCGAGTGGCTAGCTGAAGATGAAGAGGATAGGATATCCCTATTACATGCTGATGGTGCGGTTGACTGCCTGTCCGACTGCCCGACATATGCATCTCGTAAAAGCCACCGGGTCCACCTCCACCGGTATCGAGTAACAGAATAACAACGTGCTACCGGTGCGCCACATAACCTCACTTTTCTTCACTCTCGCTCTCTAACCCTCGAAGTCTCTTTGGACTTGAGGTTGGAAAGTTTTGTTATATAAAAGAGAGTCTGTGCTTTTTTTTTCTCTTCGAGTTCAGCCTCACGTGGATGATGCTCTGTACGGATGGGTATGCGATTAGCAATCCATTGCACACATAATCATAATGAAATGTATCCCTGCCACGGTCTGGAACCCTGTTGGGTCCGTAGGTTGGCAGGGCCTGGCCACGTACGCGGCACGTAGCTTCGTGTTTTCTTGCGCGGCGGTAAAAATGTTAATTGACAATTGCGTGGCGCCACTGGCCACCGTCTCGCTTCAGCGTCTCGACCCGAGTGCATCTCTCTACCGAGGAGCAACCCTCCTGGACACAGCTTGTTCCACTCGGAGCGGACTCGGTCTATGCTGGTGCACTTTGATCGGACTGAAAATAATTCTTGAGAATTTAAAATGACCTGGGCTAGCCCTACAGGAACTATTGGGACGATCAGCGGAGACGCGGTACCATCGGGGAAAAATATTTACGAGTGTCTCCAAAAGTATTATGCACCTGGTAACTTGTTGGGAAAAGTGCATTCGATGCACTTTTAAAAGGTGCATAATTACCAAACGTAGCAACGTGCCAAGGTGATGTTTACTCTTGTCTTAACAATAATGGATCGTTCCGTACAAGGCAGAAGGACTTGTAGTTCAAGTATGTGGAACATTGAAAGGAAGAGACTCGCTGATGAAGTATTGCTCGAGGATGCTTTTGGACTCCAGGTCATGTAAGGTCCTAGTCAGTCTTCTTTGGCGGCAGTCCTATGTGGGTCCCTGTATTCATTATTTTATTGATCTTCCAGAATACCTATTGACAACGAGTCTTTGAGAACCTCTGGGACTTGTAGGTACGAAGAGCGCCATTGTTTCCTTGAATCTTCACCGGCGAGTTACGCCAGATGTATCTGAACCTGAGGAAGGTGTCGCGGTGCAGTTACTTAAAATCAGCAACGATCCGGAATGGAAGATCCACCTATCCAAGACCTCGCTGCAGGATGGACACTGCTGAACGGTACACGATCAGCATGAAGTAGGACAATTTAAGGAACACAAAGGATGGAACTCGATCGAAAACATATAGCCCTGACTCTGGGGAACAAGGATAGTCGCCGATAGTCACCAGGAGGAACGTGCGTGGCATAGAACCGTAGATCGTGTATTGGCTCTCTATAGTCAAGTAGCGTCCAATTCCCACTGTAAGGTTAGGTTGGCTCAGGCTAGGTGTTGCAGTCGCAGTCTAGGTAGTGCAAGTTGTAATGGATTTGGCTCATTACCGGATGGAGCATCCACGAGCACTGTGAGTTATCTACGTCCTGAGGGTCTACCTAGCAGTTGAAAACCCTCAGTGAACTCGAGCATGGTCCAAGCTCCTTATTTCTCTAGAACGTTATTTTTATCCACCTTACAAACTCAATCTTCGACCTCTTATAATCTGAGATCATTACTGTTAGACCGAGCGAAAGAATTTCGCTATTGGTAAACTTTCAAGGATCATAGATTGGCTGAGATCCAATGTCATTCTGGGCTGATAGCGCTGGTGGACGCACTGTCTCTGCTCCTTTGGCAATTGGTCAGGAGGATTGCGTGGCTTCCTCGTAAGCCCGTAATTAAACCCATAAATCCATTATGGTACTGGCTACAATATGCTCGGCGCTGCTACCAGGGCAGAGAGTTCTGAACGAGATGAGAACGAGAGTAACCGAGAGAGACGAAGAGGAGGGAACACGTCATTTCATAACACTTGCAGAGCAATGAACAGAGGATAACAGTGCTGCAACTCTTGAGAAACGGAGAAGGCGAGTGTGTGCTGCACAATTGCCTTGGCGAAGAAGAGGCGATGAGGAGAGAGAGAGAGAGAGAGAGAGAGAGAGAGAGAGAGAGAGAGAGAGAGAGAGACATGAAGCAGGGAGCACAGCGCAGCAGCTCAACGCAGCGCAGCTACTATGCCGTGCCGAGTGGAAACGCTATAAGGCCTCGGCTGGTAACACACATGGGTTTCTGATGGTCGTTTACCTGCAGCAGGGCTCGAGTGACGACCCCGCCCGCTTCAAGGACACCATCGGACACCGCAGACTCGGGGCCCGTACCCAACCATCTTCAGAAACTAACTGCATGTATGCATCGTGCCACGACTATCTGGATTTCTACTGTCAGCCCCAGGATGAATGACCCGATCACTTGGATTGGCCATTGTTCCTGATTATTTCATCGATGATCGTCCACGTTCTTCATGTTCGCCAGGTTCGCCAGGTTCGCCAGGTTCGCAAGGTTCGCAATCTCTGCGATCTTACTGGTAGCGAACAATCTGGGTAGCTATACTTATTTATATTGCTATCAGGATAGTTGTCGGTTGTGTGGAGTGTCTTTTGTTCTTTTGATAGGTATCCGCCGGGAGTACCTATAGCCTACGATAACGGTTATCTTCATGGTCGTAGCTTTGGACACGCTGATCTTCATAACGAGAACTCCTATTGGACGTGTATCACGTTGCGCAAGGGATGGCTTTAGTGAAACTTCACTTTCTTCTTGGTCTTCTTCTTCTTCTTCTTCTTGACACGGTCTTACTCTTGGCTGACGCGTTAACGAACCGCGAAACGCAATTACAACGACAATCGCAGGGAATCTGGCGCGTAATCGATAAATAGATCGATAAACGAATTGATTATGCAACCCGACCTGACTACCGTCCTCGTGGTACGAAACGACAATGTTCCGAGAATACTTTCTCTTCTGGAAGGGACGACTCCTCCGTAGCTCTGGCTCCTCCAATGGACGTGCCACGATCGACCTTGTTCATGAAACGTTGCCACTTCATGGAAACTGGAGCCCTTGGCTAATAGTCATCGAGTCGTTTCGTCATCCTGGTAAAAATCTAAAGCGGATGCCAATGCATTGAATTCGATCTCTTCGGCTTCTCGGAGATGCTTTCATTGTTGACACCGTCCATACCCAGTTGCCAACTGCGAAGACTTAGAGTTTTAATTCTGTGTCTGGCTGCTGGGTGCAGGCGTACTCAGTGATCTTGCAAGTAAAATAGATTTTTGCATCAGCTTATCATCTTGAAAATGTGAAATCTTTCGCAAAAATTTCTGAGCTCATCAATTCTTCATCAGATTAGGTCTAGTCTTATTTAACCGGAAGTAGACTCTGTTCCTTGTCTCTTGGTATCTGGGTGCTTGTCTTACGACCTGGGCAAAGCTGACAGGCTGATCGTGAAAAATAGAACGACAGAAAGGAGAAGAAGAAGAAGAAGAAGGCTTCGACGACCGACGGCGCAGAATCGCGTCGCGGCGTCGTCCTCTTCGTATTTTTCCGTGAATCACGGATATGCTTTTTGCCCCGGTATCGGTGATGAGTAGGATTGCTTCGGTTCACTTTCATTGTCGATTGTCTTGCTGCGCCTGGAGGTAACGGCGACACAAAAACCTCAAGGAGTCCTGAGGACGACGCTGGGAGAGAAGGGCATAGAAATAAAGATAAAAGAAAGGGCACCAACAGAGAAAGAGATAGAGGCAGACTCTCTTAAGGAATAGAAGCGGAGCGGAATACGGAGACAAGGAAGAGACGAGGATAAGACGGATGAGAGTCCAGGGATAACCGAAGATTCCAGTAAAGGCCAAGATGGCGCATCCGGGTCTACATTATTGCCGGTTTCAGTAGTAAGTGGACGTTTAGGCTCCTGGGTAGACGGTTATTAACAATAAACCCGTATATTGCAACAGGAACATTTAAGCCAGGTACTTACCTCAGTACATCCAATATAGCGACCATCAAACCCACTCTGTAATATACATCTCCGGTTTATCCCTAGAAACTCCCTAGCCGATTATTACTAGATCATCCCAATCCAGCTACACTCAGTTACACTGCCTAGAATATTTTCATATTCACCAAGCATATCCAAATAGACTTGCCGTAATGTATATTTCTTTTTTTGACTCTCTGCCCCCCCCCCTTTTTTTTCTTAAAATAACGCCTGGAATAAACTTACCCGATTAGATATACTCTTACAAATTTATATATACACGGTGGCATTTTGAAGGCTCATAAAAATCAGTTCCCTCTCTTAATTGGACCTTAGACTTTACCACAGGGGGTCCGGAGCAAGAGTGCGCACGACATACTCCTGATGAGGAGGACGAGGATGATGAGGCAACGGCCTCTAGCGATCCTCTGTTTCTATCTCTCTCCCACTGCTGAAGAATAAGATAAAGAGAAGAGAGTAAGAGAGCTAAGGAGCTATTTAATCCGGAGTTGCCAGTCTTACCTTCCTACCCTGTTCTCTCTTTTGCTCCTTCGTCGGCTCCATCCTACTCTCTCTCTCTCTCTCTCTCTCTCTCTCTCTCTCTCTCTCTCTCTCTCTCTCCCTAGGCTCTTCCCTCTCAGCCTTAACGATTTCCCTCGTTTCCGCGATTCCGGCCGGCAAATTACGCGCACCAAGACTCGGCGTTACTAATTAACCGGCAGCTACTCCCGGTGGTACTGCTACTTAATATCCGTAAAACGATCTTGCCCAGCGGTCCGTGATATCGACAATAGGCAGTTCCAAGCGAGGATCCGAGGACTTTCTTGTTCGCACGCTTGCCAATACCTTGGCTGACTCTTTGTGTCAGGTATAGGTTAGGTTACCATAGTCCTTCGACTATCGGGATACCTGAACCACTGTATCTGAAGGTTTTGGTCTTATCTCTGTGAAGATGCTGCGTGTCTCTGACGTAAATTTTAGAATGAAAATTTTAGCACGGGATGATCGCAGATCTATTATCTCTTCTGTTGTCGGATCTTCTTACCGACTGGACGGGTCTCTTGGACCGGGGCCCCGTTGCTTGTATGCACGGTACTGGTGGTACGCTTGTTCGCGCGTTGTTTATAGCCTTCGCTAGCCCCGGGCTCAAATGCGTACACGCTGCGTGGACACTTCTCTGATCTGTATCTAAGCTGCTGATTAATTATTTGCATATTAAACGGGGCGTGGATGCCTGGCGCGATGCCTCCAAGGTTTTCTTTGATTTGCCCGTGGATTTTTATACCTTTTCAAATTTCTTTTTCTGGATCATCGTTATATTAAATACGGGAGTCGTACGCGCGCTCGGTGTATATTGATTCGATCGATCTTCTTTCTTTTGGATTGGTCCAGATTGATCTTGCCGATCTTCTATAATTTTACTGATGGGAGGATGTCTTGGTGGAATTTTTTTTTTTTTTTTTATAGTCGTTACGGCAATTAAACTTGTCTGGAAGTTTAATCTTGTCATTAATATCTTCTTAAAAAATATTATCAAGATATATGGAACTGCCAATTTCAAATTATCATACGCGTTCCTGATTGGGTGGCGAGCAGGTAATACCACGTGGTGAAAAAATTCTGGAAAATTGGGTAAAAATGTTAAACGCTCGCGTAATAGGGTTTGTCAGTGGCTCTCGTAGGGACTTTGTATGATAGATTTTGTAATCTAGATAAAGACCTGAATGCGTTATATTCATAGGGATTGGTATGGACGATACCGATTAATCTGACGGCTGATTACGTTCCTGGTTAATTGTTCGGCTGGATGATTATCTTTGACGGGACGAGGCGATCGCGCGATATTAACTGCCCTCTCCTTTTGGCGAACACTCAACGGACCTGGATTGACCGGGTTTATCTTTTGGATCGTAGCTCCTCGTCGCCATCTCGGATCCTTTGATTCATAGCTCCCTTGAATATTATTCTTGGCTCACGCCTCTCTTTCCGCTTAGATAAAATCCATTTAATCTCCATGGCGACAAGGCGGACTCGCAACCAGCGACAATTTCATTAAATGACAGCGATCAAGGTTTACGCGTAAAGCAGCGACGGGTCACTCGAATGCCTTTGGATCTTCTTTATTTCGTTTACTGTCTGGAGGCTGTGCTCATATTGTGTCTGTAAATAAAAGAGATTTCTTTCGCGAGGATATAAGGCGCGTTTACAAAATAGGGGGAGGATTGGCTTATGATTATTTATGAAAGCGACGAGAAGATGTCGCTAAGTCAGAGCGATACGTTTAGATCTTTTTTTTTCTTTAGCGTCTCACAATCCCAATTGGATGATCTTAAAGGATTTTTGGGCCTTATTCCCAAGGGACGATACTTGCCGGTCCTTCTGACGCGATGCACCCAAAGGGCCCCCATTAAGGGCCTTATACGGCGTCTCGAAGGCAAAGAGAATAGTCGAAGGTACTGGCTTGATCTCTGGGTGGATTTTTATTTAACGACAGTCCGGTTGCCCGCAGGAGCGACTTCCTTTTTTTTCGCGGGCCCTTAATGCCATCGCGGACCTTCTCAAGGCCGTCGCTTCATATAAATTCACCTATTGCCAATTCGATCTGGTCCTTTAATTTTTTTCATCTTCATTTTTTCACTCTTAAATCCGATCCCTTTACCGTCTCCTACTCTTCTTATTGGTCAGGACATAAATTCCTCGTGGTCTTCGGCGGATCCTCCAGGGCCCGTTGGTCAGTCCCCGTAACGGATGTCCTTTATTTTCTTCCCCTCGGAGACAGACACAAAAGGCAATCCTCTCAGGACGCTAAAAATACGCGTAATTGGCCGCGAGCGATGACTAAAGAGGCGCCGAGGGCCCGAAATAAGAGCAGCCGACAGATTCACCGGGCCCAAATCCAAGTAACGAGGATCCGAATTCACGAGACCTGTTATGCTAAACGTATTCCGCACTGTGTACGAACCTGCAGGTTAAAGAAGAAGAGAAAAAATTAAATGAGATTAAAACGGTAGAAAATAAGGCCCACGGAGTAACAACGTAACTGGGCCTAATATTATTCGCGCAGCTCAAGGAGACTGGTATCGTGTCACTGTGGTCATTGGGCCCAGTGATCAGAGCCCACAATTTCCACGAACAATGGAGGCGCACCATTGCAGAAGTAGGTGGCCGTTGACACTGTAAAGAATCTGCCAATTTTTTTTTTTACAAGGCACGTGGCCCATTGTGATATGGGGCCCCATAGCTGTTATCCTCGGTCGTATTGTTTACGCGAGATACGTGTAATCGCCGATTTCGCCCGTGCCACGTTTTTACTCTTTCCTTGAATGTGGCAGAAAGTGAAGTCGAGTGAATCCTGCGGTCGATGCTGCAAATCATACTGAACTCTTTACTATATATATATATATGATATCCACACACACATATGCCCGTAACTCTATATCCTATGACCGTATAACCTCAAACACCAGTACGACACTTGACCTCAAGCAAAACTTAACGCACCAGGAGGGAAGCTCGTAATACCGAAATTCCTATTTGGCGACCTCATCTGGAAGCGACCTCATCGTACCCGAAGAAAAAGATTTTCCATTTACCACACATACACATATCCGTACTCTATCTCCTATGACCGTATAACCTCAAACACCAGTACGACACTCGACCTCCAGCAATACGTAATAGCTAACGCACCAGGAGGGAAGATCGCAATACCGAAATTCCTGTTGGCGAGCTCATCTGGAAGCGACGTCATCGTACCCGAAGAAAAAGATTTTCCAGTAGTAGCTGACATACTTGACCCAGGCCATTTGGCCCTGATGACCTCGAGCGCGCTAGGCAATTTCCTGAATGCTACCCTCTCCTCGATGCAGCACACGTAATTACAAGCTACTCCTCATCGAGGGCTCGAGATGAAAGTCCCGGGTCCTCGAAACGATCGGTAGAAACGGAAAATGAAGATTCAGCATCCCATTGGGTTCAGGGGCCTCGCTCCTCTGAAAAACCTGTTACCGCATGACGTATGCGTGTAATTTTGAAAAATTCATCAAGTACAGATATTACGTATTGCGACTCGTTAACAACCTTGGCGATTATGATTACTCCAGCGGTAGATCTACCCAGGTCGGCAGGAGTCTCTGTGGGTGCATAAAGGACGGCGATGCGTCCGTGACGCGGAAGATGGAAAGAGACGAAGACACAGCCTGGACGCGATGCTGGACCTTAAGTAGGGGAAACTTAATGTCCTGGTAACGGGGATGAGTATGGTTATGGGGCCTCGGCCCACGCAATCAGAGGGTCAGCAGGATGATCTATAGAGACGGGAATGCCGTTATGCGCTAAAGTGCAAAGTTTGTTAGTCATAGAGGCCGAGTGGCGGCGTCGGTGTGATCGTTCGACGGGACCGCGCCGGCTACTAGAGTTCCCGGTGCGTATCTGCCTCCTGGGGCAAAAGGAGAAGGTGGACCCCTGTCCTTCACTGCGGGTTATCGGCGATGCCGTTATGCCCTAAAGTGCAATTCTCTCGGTGAAGGACCTGTCTGTGTGTTAGGCTGGCTGGTTCCTGGTTGCGGGTTACAGGACGTTGCGTCACTTCCTCGCAGCTTGATAGGGCCGGGACCCGAGAGACCGTATTGACCTTGCGACCTCATCGGTTACAATAGGAGAGAGAGAGAGAGAAGGAAACTGTTCATAGAGAGAGAGAAATAGTATGGGAAATTTATTAGGGACATTTTCAGTCCATCGGAGTGACGGGCACGGGGCCTGGTTCTAATCTTGTGTCGATACACCTTGAGGCATTGACTATTGCCAAGACAAATTGCCCAGATCCTTACTAAGGCCCACGTAATATCGTGGCGGTGTACGATAATGACGTTTTTAGTGTCTATCAAAGAGCCGTAAAGTTTATCTTGAACGGGTGTACCTGTTGGACACGCCGACGGAGCTGTAACTCCTCTTTATTCGGTGTCGCACTGCAGGACGTGGACGTACGAGCCATTTGCTTCTTCCTTTCGCCATTTTATGTCTGCCGGGAGTATAGATGGTGTATATACATGTATATATGTTTAGGCAATGTCAAAGATTCGCCGGATAACGTATATATATCGGATAATTAGATGCGCCTCGTAAATTTTAAATAGCCGCTGCCGAACTGTTGGGGCGCACCTGGTGTCGCTTCTGCGAACTAAAGTACTTCGTCAAACTGACGACGCACGGCGCTCTTTTCACTCCGGATTCGGTTCACGCTCTAGAGATGAATTTTTCAGTGGATCGAATAAGGGAGACGGTATATTCGTTTATTGCTTTTATTTCTCATCTTTTCTTATTTTCGTATCTTCTTATTCTCGCCGCTACTTCGCCACAGGGCCTCGTCCCTTTGTCCGGCCATTGAAAATTAGAATATCGTGTATCCGGTCGGGTGTTAATAAGTCTCGGGGTTTAGTGGCTACACGACGGAAGAGGCGGCCGACCTGCCACGAAGACGTTGCCAAGGGTGATGACTGCGTGCAAGCAGTAACCCGTATGGGAAACGAAATGGGAATGAGCCGGTTATATAGCCCTGTAATTTTCACGTGACGTGTCTGTACCGATAGAGTGAGAAAGAGAAGAGAGCAGGCGGTGAATTCTGTGAATGAATATACATTAAAAGTTTAACTGAAAACAAGTTGAGCATGTTTCTTCCTTTATTGCCCGATTGTAAGTGGAATCTTCAAAACAAACGGTACTCCCAGACACAATGACTTCACGGATAGATACACGAGCGCCATCTTGAAAATTAGAATATTACAACTCGTAGTCAAGCCGGGTGTTAATAAGGACCAGACTTTACAGCCCGGGGTTGTGCTAGGTCACGCTGTACCATACAATATATTTAACGTGGGAATGCTCATCTTCGCGTCGACTCTTCCTATACACTGTAGCTTCGCGACCGTCACAGCAATATTGGCTGCTACGACGCCGCATTAAATTGCCGCCGCTACGGCAATGAGAATTCTTTCGTTCGACTCTCGTCTCCTTCCTTCCGCCCACGTGAAAATCGACTTATTGGCTTTACGCGCTGTTCCGGCTCTTGCCGCTGCACTTATTGTAAGTCTGAAATGTATTGATACCGATCTCGAGTTCCTTTGACCTTCCCTTCTGTCACTATTGCCATTCCTTTCCGCTCCTGCTCGTCTCCTCGTCTGTACTGGGCGTAGGTACGTGCATTATACACATAGTAACTTGCTTTTATCTTTTTACACGGGGTGTGGGCAAACTTACCAGAGGGATTTTATTACGCGATTAAAACCTCTTTACACGCTATCTTCATCCCGTTTCCTATATCTTTTTTACCTGATCCAACATAACCTAACCCCTCTCGGTGTCTCCGTATCTCTCTGTCTCGCTCTTAAGATATCCTTGTCTCGTTTTAAAGTTTCAAATCGAGTCGACGATTTCCGTCTGCCTGAAATTACGTTCCTTGGTGCCGCGAACTGGTTATTCGCAATAACCGTGACTTGGCCCAGGTCTATCTATATTTCCGGGATAATTCAGCCACGCCATTTTAATACGTGGCATCGAATCAGAACCGATCATTACGTCCTTCTTCTTGGCTACAGGAAACACGGCCAATCCTCATGATACCTATTCGTATTTACCACCTAAGACATACAGGGTAACTATTCACACCGGTGTGAAGTTGGGTACACTCTTGTCTCTAAGTATCGGGTATACCTTTAACATAACATAACCTCACCTACTTCAGTGCATCTACATCTAGTCGTACCTGGGAAATCATACCAAGGCTGTAAACAACTAGCAGCCGTGTCTGGGAACAATCCGTAAGCTCATACGGTGCCGTTTTATTAACCAAAAGGGGAACGCGAGCCAATCGGCATACCAGGTCGAACTGCGACCTCTTGGTTTAACACTGTCATTTGTTGGATACGCGTCTTCCTGGCATCCTGCGGTGGTTTACGTGTCAAAGGTCACGTCACGAGCTGCCTTGGATTACAAGGGAGGATCAAGTGAGACGTTACACGTCCCGTAAATTTTCTACTCGCAAGACTGTGGGAAGTTAACCGCGATTGACGAGGAAGGAATCGGCGCATGCGCGCTCGACGAGCGGTACGTTCCGCGCGGGAAATTCAAATGGCTTTACGCGACTCGTCTAAATAATTTCTTAAGGCGCCCTCTTACGATCGCTATACACAGTGTCTATACGTGTCTCTTTTAACTTTGTACCCTCTTATCTATCAGTCGCACCCACTTTATGGAGCTTCCGTTACTAATCACTGCCCACGCCTGGCGCAGTGCTTCCTACTGATATATATCCTTACCTTCGTATACGAGTCTTCGCCAAGGCAATACCGACACCAGCGGTTACATACCTGATGTCCAGGACGGTTCCTTTGACTTGCCGATATCTCAAGGAGAACCTAGCGCTGAACCACCGGGAATCAGATTCCTTCCGCATGGCTCGCTGGATCTTGGGGAACTTTTTTTTTCTCAAATAATTTCTCATAGGGATTTTTATATTTCGCAGGTGCATAACTGCACGAGAGTCCCACTATGGGATGCATATGTGTTTATGCACTTGTGGCGGATTTGATGCTCGACACTGTTACTCGATTCACCCGTAGACCGGGTAGGGTCGGTACTTAGTCGAAGTTAATAAGAACCTGCGGTGAGGAGAGTGTAGTATTTTTAACGGGTACTCGCTATATCTGTATATATGTATCCCATTTGCTTATATGTATATATATAGTCGCGTGTATAAAGCACCACTTGCTCTATAATACATACAATAATTTTAGCAGCGTCGCTCCGTTATCCTAATTACGGGCAGCCCCTTAGATTTATAGATCGCGCTGTGATTCCGTTGTCGGTATTTATACGTGTGCACGTGCATTCCGTGTGTGCATCTTTGCGTACGGTGGATGCTGAGAGGAGCTCATCATCTTGGAAGATAGTAGTTAAGTGGATTCACGGTACCAATTGCGTTACGCGTACATTCTTGTGCGTTTTTTTATTTTCTTTTTTTTTTCTCAGGTAAATTTGAATTTTTTTTTTTTACATTGGCTATGTCGCAGCGAGACATTTCGTGTGAAGAGTTTTAGGCGAGTCCACAGGGTTGCGGCGGGATAGTGGGAATTGAAATACCGATGAGAATTTCTAAAGGGAAATTCAAGCGACAGTAGGTTCAGTGTCCTGTTACCCAGACGGTCCGATAAATCATGCAAACCTTTACTATTTTCGAGTAAATCGATATTCCACGATTTATTATGTCCCTCGTTTTCCAGGTTAAAAACCGTATCGCGGCGTATATTCGTTCCTTATTAATTAGTTGTGGGAATTTGGTGTATAAAAAATTTTCATTATTTTTTTTTGTTTTGTTTTCCAGAATGGAAACGTTTCAGGAAGCCGGGATACAGATGCTCAAGGAATTTCGCGCTCTTCTGCAACACTCCCCGCTTCCGCTTCAGGGTACCAGACTTCTTCAGCTACTGGCGCTCAATATGTTCGCCATAGACTCGACTCAGCTGAAGGGTGAGTGACGTTTATATTTTATTCAATAAAACTATATAAACCGCGACAGCCACGTGGTACCATGGGGACGAGATAAAAGTTAGAAGGGTTGGTGAAAACAAAATTTCTAAAAAAAAAAAAGTTATCACCAAGACACCAACGGATGTTGGACTCGAGATTCGATCTCAGGCCGCAAGAATCTTATTTAACGTTATAACATCGACATTCCCCCAGTGCATGGGGACTTTATTGTTTCCCAAGGTACCCGTGTATAATAACGCACGCGTGCCTACCGAGGCATCTCGTTGCAGGTTTGCCAACCTACTGGCAAGCGTCGAGTTAACGGCCTCTCGTAAATCAAGGTAAACGAGTGCCGACCGATGCCAAAAGCCGTACGAATTCAGTATTAAACGGTACGGGGGGGGTTGGCCATTCCCATAAGCAGTTAGCATAGAGCGGAACGAAAGTCCCTTTTTCTTATACAGGGTGTCCCGTGGGATCTCTTATCGAGTCTGGAAGCTTTTTTTTTTTATTCTCTTCTTAAATCTTACCCTGACCCCTCCCCACTTCCCTCCTCGCACATAACCACGAATATCCTCCGATTCTCCTTTATCCTTTATCTTTTGTGCTTTTTGGAGTCTGCTCCTCCCTCTCTTCCCCCCTCGTACTCCTTATCCTGGTCTTCCTCGCGATTCTCGTTCCTGGGTTATTTATATATCCCAGGGGATAGCGTCCTGGGAGGACGAAGGAGCGAGAGAGCGAACGTGGGCGTAGCGCAGGGCGCATCATCTTGTCCAGGGTGCACCAAAATGTATGACCGTAAATTCTAACAGCGCTGTTTCCCTTTACGATGGGATTCGCGGAATCGCAAATCGTTGCGTTCCGAAGAGGGATAGTTTGTGAGAGAGGAGAGGGAGAGGGGGGGGGGGAGAGGCAGGGGGCAGGAGAAGGAAGGAACGAAAAAGACCAAGGAAATAAAATAGCAAAGGGCGATGATGGTTTCTGAAAGTTTTAACGGGCTAAGGTGTGGTTATACTAATCGGCTTCTTCTTAAGTGTCCGCTAGGCGGCGAACGATGCACCGCGTAAAATCATGGTGGCAGTTCGTTAGAGAGATTATACGATTGCAAAGGTGGCAACCTCGCTCGAGCTCGAGAAATCGTAAATATTCCTAGTAAACGTCAATTTGAGGCCCCCAATAAATATTACGGACCTGGAACAGCGTCTAGTGACTTTTCTAGGGAATTTCTTGTTTTTTTTTTGTTTTCTTTTTTACGTGCAACGTTACACTGACTACATTCTATGAACTTTGTATGCTTAGCCTGGCCAAGTGTATGTGTGTGTGTGTATATATATATTGGTCGTAAAATTACATAATCGATGAAAGTGTACACACGGCGTCGCGACGCCAGACCAAGTCAGCAGCTTCTTCTCGTGGCTTCCGACCGCTTCTGGTGGCGTCCTATTCATCCAGACTGCAAATATCTTCGCGACCAAGGCGCCGGGCTCCGTTGATTTACAATGGTGGCAACGACGGCCAAGGACGACGGCGTCGACGTCGATTCCAGTCGATATCGAGATTCTCGACCTGTTACGATATTCGATATGCGATATTTCATTCGATTCGATAACACGTATTCGCACCGGTACCGCTATGCACATATATGTATCATCGATATTACAAGCTCCCATTAATCTACATATGGCTAACTGCTCCGTCCTTCCCTGTTAATATATATATATATATATTTTCTTTCGCCTTCTTTCCTAAGGCGCCCTCGAGCCCGATGATTTTTCAAGGTCAATCTGACGTATGGCGCGCATTAAAAATCTCCTCTCTCAATTAAACTCCCGTAGCGAAACACTCGGATCCAAAAATTATGATGAATCTCTACATCGACCACAGGACGTATTTGCGGGGTCCCGCGCTCGTAGACCTGGACCAAGTTCTCATGTTTCGAGACGCCCAGATGAATATCTACCACGTACCTAAATTGGATGCTGCGAATCACTCTGCGGCTGAATCCCAAGCGCCACGTGGTTACCGACCTCCGCCACTCTAATCAGGATCATCCGAGTCTCCCACTCTCGCTAACGAACCAGTCCCGGAGTGGTCCTGGCGCCGGCGCAGCATCCTAGATCAGCAGCAGAAGAGCCCCCTGGACGTTTCCATTAGATTTTTAGCCTCTAATTATCGCAAATTGTGATCGACGTCACATGGGGTTGTCCTGGCTACGGGAGGAGACCAGCTCCAGAGGGTCGGGTAATGGCGACAGCCTCGTAGGTGGGAGCGAGAGGTCCAGATGTCCTTCCGCCATCGGTATTTCATTCGGGGCCCTCACGTTAATCAGGCACCCGATTCGTTACGTTCCTAGGAACTCTGCGTTGCAGGCAGCAGCCTTAGCTCATCGGATTAGAAGCAGTCGGGGTCTGGTTCGTTATTGAAATGCTAATCGGTATACCGACTATTTATTCGTGTCACTGACATTGATATTTACACTCATTGGACTTGTTGCTGATTTTTTTTTTTTTTTTTTTGCAACGCTAATTTATTACTAGTCCCATTTCTGCTAACCCTGTGCGCTATGGCTACTCATTTATGTGCCCTGGGTACCTTTCTTGTGTCTATATAATCCTCGGCCGGTTTACTTGACTGCTGCGCTGTCTTTGATTCTAGACAGCCAATAGAGCACTCGTGGTAGAGAAAGGGACCAGGGGGGCACGGGGATAGGCCTGGTACCAGGAACAGCTATGGGGTCAGGCCTCTGAGGTTAACACAGTGGGAGATGGTTGACTATGAAACGAGATGGGTATTACCGTAGAACGTATGTCTTATTATCGCAAATGGAGACCTGATATCCGGTACAGTTAGTCATAATTAGAGAAATTCAAAGGTGGGCCCAATCGGGTTCCTGGGACGGTCAAAGACGAATTCAGAGAGAGATTTATGGGGAATTTGTGAAATCTTGATTTTGATAATAATCGGTAAGAAATTTTTGAATGTGGGATGTGTTAGGAAATAAATTAGGAATTTTTTTTTTCATTCGTTTAAATTTAATGTTTTTTTAAATCGGCACTTTTTTTTTTTAATATTCTACAGATGCTTCGCACGGACCAAGAAGTCAGCTTGCTCGTTAATTCCTTGACTCTTCTTTGTTCAGTCTGTCCTCTTATCACTACGGTAAACTCATTCTTGCTCGTTAAAGCCCGAAGCACACCGGGGAACAAAGTTTTCCTAAGTGTCCGTTCTCGGCATGAAAAATCGTCTAATGGTCTCTTTACAAAGTTATCGCGACGGTGTACTGAACTTAGTGAAAAAAAAAAAATGCAAATCCATACTCGAATCTTCCAATCGTGTTGGAAATTTTTTCTCCTCCTTCTCGTTCCTAACAATTGCACAAATTTTGTCCATATTTGAATTCCCACGCTACCAAGTTTCAATAATTTCGAAAATTCATGGGAATCTTTCTCTATTTTTTTTTTTCTTCTCCCTTTCTCTCTCTCCTTTCGGTATTTAATGACCGACATCAAAGTCTAAACGAATCTTGTCCGAACATAACCTAAGTGACCATAAACAGTTACCAAACCTGTCCATTCATAGCCGGACTAGTGTGACACGTCTGGATTAACATATTAACACGATTATACTCTTTCGAATCTCTACGATCCGCTACGACATGATTCACACCAGCTGCTTACGGTATTCGGTGAAAAAAAAAACCAGTAATACCAATCAATAACATTAAATCAATTCCGCGCAAACAATCCATCGATCAATCGTCACAGGCCGGTTGGGACAGTGGCGGGTCGAGTATTTCCAAAAGCTGTAATAGACTGCATGGAAAAATTCATTGAACTTCCAAAGTTCAAATATACTTATATATAAAGACGTGTGTAGTGCGACTGGTAGTGAGATGCTGTATGGACCAGTGAGGCCCGAAGCAATATATACATATATGCGGGGCATCCGAGACGGAGGCTGCACGGAAGGTCCATTGGATGCAAGGCGAGATGCAGATGATCCGTGATTATAGACATTAGGAACATTAGCCTTGGCGCTATGACTCCTTGCAACCTCAGGATTCAACATTGGCATTTCACGTCTCCCTCTTAGTCACGCGATTAGAATTCATCTCCAATCCGCTCCGGGATCCGTACGGCTGATATAATATATATTCAGATAAGTGATTCGAGATGCGCCATTTACGAATTTATACGTAGCCAGAGGATCCAGCCTCGTTCCTATCGCCGTTCTTAATGGGTCATGAAAACGCACACCGTACTTGACTCTCGTATACCTATATCATTACCTGATATTAATACCCGGCAATATGCCTATACGCATCGTTCGGCTAATAGATATATTTATAAAATTCAATTTTCCCGCCGTTTCATTCTGGGCGTCACTTCCGTCCAAAGCCGCCATCTTGGCTCGACCCGTTCCAAAAACAGATGCGCGTCGTCGTCCGCTTCTCCGGAAGCCAATAGAAGTCCAGAATCAATTATTCAAAGTCCAGACCCCGTGTGAACGACCCGTCCGAAGTTGGCTGCACCCTCGAACGCGAGAATCGATACGCAGCAAAGTTCATGCCGTTATCGGCAACCGTGCCAGAATTGCCTTTCAACATCTTTTATTTTCCCTCTGCTCCTTCGCTTGGCCCATCTTATTCCTCCGCTTCGTCATACGTGCCTAACTTCACTTCAATTCCAAACCCGTCGCGCACGTGACTATCTTCACGTCGTTACGCGTACCCCAGCAGACGTCGACGGGTTCCGACTACGCATAACCTCAAAATCCACCAGACTCGTTCGTTAAATGAATGACGTACTTCTATAATAATAACAACAATTCCACCTTCCTGAACAATGACTGTTCGTGACTGGGACTGACTCCTGGTGTACAACCGGATCGCCCTGGGCCACACTTCAGGTCCTTCAAAGACATCAGCCGTCACGAGGACCGTCCCGAGACGCGTGAAGGGAGGCGCAATCGATATACTAATTGGAAGAAAAAAAAAAAAGCATTGTTATGTAATGACCGTATATGTATACATAGATAATAGATGGGATACCCAGTCCAAGCAGGAAACAGTGTGGGAAATTATTAAGACACCAAGTACATTATAGGTACACGTATATATTCATATACCACATATACCTTGTTCCTATGTAGAATTGTACACTGTGATTATACTCATTTCTTAACTCCATGTATACCAACCTTCCCGAGTCCTTTATTTTCACACTGGATTCCCATTAATTTGGCAACATTATCATGTCATTATATCGCCGTGCTCTTCCGCACGGGTTTTGTACCCACGTGTCTACGTGTTATGGCTACGTATATTTTTACTGTTTATTGTATCATACATATGTGTATATGTATATTGATACTATCCCTTGTGGGTTTGCGGACTCTAGTGCTGATTCTCCACAGGATCTATAACCTCCTCGACTGTCGTTCTTTCGTCTATACCCGAGTCGCCTACGGAGGCGACTTAGTCCTCTCGAGAGTTTCTTAGTCTATGGACTAAAGTTGGCGCACTTGTTTCTTTTTCTCACCAATAAGAGTACCAGAGGGTATTAGGTGCAGGCACGCAACGCGAATACCCGCCTATTGAAGATCTTCATCTACCGTGTCTTCCTCGCGCATCCTTGGCTGACATAACTCTTATGCCTGGCATGAAATCCCTTCTTGTCCCTTGTTGGGTTATAGTCGGGATGTATATAGATATCGTTGCCTTGCGTATAGATATTTATTTTAAGACGCCGCCGACAGATGGTATCGCTCTCTGCGTCCGAGAATTAACATAGAATTTTTGGCGAACTTGACTTCGCTTATTTATTGAGCTTGCTGGAGGAGGTCGTTGACCTCTTGCGTCGCGGCACTTGAACCCTGGTCGGTATTGGTGTTGAAAAAAAAAAAAAAAAAAATTGACTCACGAGGATAAATTTTTTTTTTCTTTTTTTTTTCGCCAGCATTTTTTTCTAATTTGGAATGTCTTGTTGACACTCTCTTTTTTTTGCAAATAAAATTTGCCGGTTTTATCGTAAAAAAAAATGTCGCTGGATCTGTATCGCTCGGATGACAACTCGACACGGCGTTACTTCTGGTATTTTTGCGACGTCGGGCGTCGGCGTCGCGTGTTCCACGGACGACCTTGGTTAAGGCCAGTTAAAAACAGCTGGTCTACTTCTTTTTCGAATTCCTAGCCGACGGGACGTCCAGGGCGTCGAGGTGCAGGATGCCTGGCGAGCCTGGCGTCTCGGGCAGGCTGCTGTTTTGCGGTTTCACTTCCTGCGGATAATTTGCGACGTCTTTTCTCTTACTTTCTTTTTCTCTCTTTCTCAAAGTCAGGTACGCAACTTATACGTCACGATCTACGGAACGAATGAAAGAGTCCGGAAAGACACTCCAGACGAGTCAGTGTAGTCAATAACGTATAGTAGGCGTCGCGACGCCCAGCGTCCAATCCACATTCATCACTTTCCCACCTGCATTCCTCAACTTCCCACATCCAATGAAGAACCCTTCTTCCCACGGAGGATAAACTGCGTTCTATCCTTGACTCACCCTGTATACCCATGGCTGTACCCACGTCGGTCCTTATCGTCCTTACGTAATCATCAGAAATCTTTGGCATTAATTATTCTTTATCACGGCGTTAATTATCATAAGAATTATCAGTACCATCACGGACATTCCATAATCATTATAATTCACAGCTTTCAATTACCTGGAAGCCACATCCTGGCGTCATTCCTCCTGGGAGGTGGGGGGGGGGGGGGCAAAATAAACTCGTAGCGATTAATTAATTTATTTAACATTGATAACACTTCCGAACCGTGATAACGATATTACCTATGCAACAGTTTGATTAATTCACACGGTCGAGCAGTTCGTATCAATTTACCTGACTGTTAATTAACCCGGGTAATAATTCCTGATTGGCCAGGAGGACAAATGACCGTGCAGACATCCTGATAAAAATCGATACCCAAATTGACCCGCTGAACCCTAACTCATTAGCGCCTCAGCCTAATAGCCAGTTCGAAAATTAAATTAATTTCCCATACGTCGATTTGCCATTAGACACCCTATATACGTCGGCAAGCAGGGTACATCGGGTAGGGTCAGGCATTGTACCGTGCACGAGGATACAATTTTAGGTATACACGGAAATAGCATTGGCCAATCGGAAGCTCAATAAAGTTCCAGTTCGATTTTATCGATTCTCGAGAATAAAGTCTGCGCATGCGCGTCGGGTTATATCGCTAACCAATCTGATTTGCTTCCTATATATGTATATATCAGTACGTATAAAGAGACGGCTGTGTACAGAGAGGCGTGACGGTATCATAATTATCACGATGATAATCGCGACTCATTAGCATGACGGCGAGTCCACCGTCACGCACGAGAAGACGTCGAAAGCGGGTTCGAAATATAAGGCCCATTTTTATCATGCCCGGGCCCCCATGACGATTACAATCAATTATCATAACGTTATGATAAATGCCCCACGAGCCACGGTACCGTTATAGCCGTAATTTTCGTCATTGGCGTAACGCGTGTGATTTCCGTGGTGAGAAAGAGAAACAAAAAATGGACCAAGATTCAGATAGAAACCCAAAGGCAAACCGGGGACCGAATAAAGAAGATACTTTAATGTCGGGGCCCCAATCTCGTAAGGCCCATCGCATTGTGTGCACAATTTGGTAGGATCAAAATTACTCCCTAAGTATACAGCTGCGGGCAACACGTGTGACTAGGAATTTCATATATGCGCTCGTTATTCCCATAAGCTTTATGTGGCACAGCATCCCTACTCAGCTGGACCATCATTATTTCATAAGATACATCATCTCCTCTCGGGATCCGTATTGATGCTGCGGTACATGTGTATTTCCTTTTTTGTTAACCTTTTATTTTCGTATCGAACAAAACCAATCCAAATCGGACCTCCGAGATCACGATTTATCTCTCGTAACACATTGCGACACATCCTCAGGTATTTATAGATCGATATCGATTTCTCGATAGCCATGGATCATTAACGTACACTCGATCCACAGTGTAAACCTGATAAGTCATTAACGGTCTGGCTTTATTATCTTAATTAGGATTTGACTGGTTAGGTAGCTGCTTGCGAGATGGACCTAAACTCAGAGATCTGGACCAGCTACTCATACTAGCTTTATACAGCATCCAGACTGTGTACATACACATTTTTATGGATCAGCTTGGTACGCCTGTCACTTTCTGATCTGCTCGGAGATGATTAGCCAATAGACGTCTGTTATCATTTTTTTCATATCGTTAAAAAAAATGCGGGTATTTTGAATTTTTTTTTTTTTCTTCATTTATTTATCACTCAAAAATGGGCATAAGGCCCACTTCAATTTTATTCCGTCCAACGTATTCTCGGCTTGGTTCGATAATTTATGCCAGATTAGCCGGGGCATTACCTAAGTGGGACCCATCCGTCAGATCGTCACGATCGAATCAAGTTATCGGAGGCTGCCCCTTGTAACGTCTGAATAATTGATTCTGATATTCAAACCTGCCCATATTGATTGTTCAATTTACATTATCATTATTATCCTACCCGCTGAGAACAACGGACCCCTTATGTATCCTTGTCGTATATATACATATGTACCATATGTCTGTGCATAGAAACACGAACAACATACTTTCGATACTTTAAGCTTCGTTCACATAGGTTATATGCCGATCCGATACGATCTAGCCCGATTTCATAGGATTCTCTTTGGGAATTATACCCTGTCGAATTTCACGCCGGCACGTAAAATTATTATCCGCTTTACACTGCGGAATTCGGTGCTATCGGTATTTCCGTATACCTATACCCCGTTCGCACTAATATATCCGCCAATTAATACCAGACGTAAAAAACACGTCGATCGAATTGGCGATTTTGAATTTTTTTTGTTTTCACGAACGTCGATAAAGTTTTTTTTTGGATATTTGACCCGATTTTGAGAATATCAGTGGGGTGGGGGGAGGGGATGCTATTTTTTACGTGACCAATGATCTCGGGTATCGTCAGAATTTCGATACCTGTTATAATTATAGGAACATGATCTATTTTTAGCCAGTATAATTTTAGCTTCTCTAATTATATCCTCGTAAAAAAATCATTAGCGTAATCATAAAAATAATTGGGCCTCGTAAGAATCGTTAGAGCTTAATTACCCGATCTCCATATTCCTAGGACTCTGCCATCTAACGCGTAGGAGCTGCTTGTTTGAATTTCGAGAATGAATGATAAAATTTTGAAAAATATTATTTTAATTAAAAAAAAAAAATCTTCACGTCAATCACGTTGAATCAACGGGTCTGTATGTATATGTAACTATATAGTATAATAGCTATATGTATAGTGTATTGATGATCGCATGTGAATTGGTATATATAGCTAGGTATGTCCAATGGGTTAATACCGATATGAGAACCGACTCCTTTAGAAATTGCATGTTATGGGTAATTGGCAATTTCTGTAACGCGATCTTACCTGCCATCTTATCTGTATTATAGTTGTACTCCTATATTACGTATCGAAGGATCGAAGGTAGGAAGCGTAAGTAGTCTTATCGCGATGTTAATCAATAAATTTATTCGACATATACGTATATACACATATATTATGTATTTAATTGAAATACCGTGGAAAAAGCTGAAGTATTTTAATCGTCGTATAGAAAGGCGCCTTTTCGTATGTAATCCTGTACAATCGGTAACGGCACTTCGCATCGGGTAACCTTGACCGAATCACTTCCACCACTTACTTCGATCTCGGACTGCGGTCGTCCAATTTTTTTTTTTTTTTTTTTTTGACCAATCTGGTACCTAGCTATAATATAGCTGCTATACACGTAGCACGGTCACGGTTATCTCGCGGTCCCGAATCAGGGATCATATTAATTTTTATATTCGTTACTTTTTGTTTCTACGGTACCCGGTAGGTATAGGTGGATGTAAAAATTTTTTTCTTCACCCAATTTTTCTTTCCCCCATCGTTTTCATGTAAACTGCAATAACGGCTCTGGGCAAGTTTCGCACGTTGCTCTTATCTCCGCTTTCTGCGCGTCTATTTATCATACGTACTATCTTCATCGGCACTTAAGTTGGTACTCCTGCGGCCATTGGCCAGTGGGATTATTAATAGTTAATCCAGCGATACTCCGGCCGTACGATCTGCTGAACCTCTTGACCGCAGCATCCTCGTGCGAAGGAGTCGCGTATATGGAGATTGGCTTGAGATTCTTTCGAACATCCGCAGTGAGGAATTTATGATTTTTTTTTTTTCTTTCCTTCTGATATTTTCGCGCTATCCGGTAAACGGTATTATCGTGGCGCCATTAGAAGGTTTTCGAGTAGGGGAGCAGAAAAAAAATTGATAGATCATCGATCGAATGTAACGGTCTTTTTTGGTCGATCGGGAAATACTCAATGGAGATCTTTACAATGGATATACCGTGTTACCTCCGGTGTCTTGTCCATTTTTTTTTTTTTTTTACACCGCAAAACGTTTGACCCAAACTGACCGTAAATCGTTGACCCTCGAGATACCCGAACCCATTCGCCGTGTGTCCGTGAAATCGCAGATCGACTGGGAAAGTTTTTCGACCGTAATTTTCGTATTTCCTATACCGGCCGCGAGTGCGAGAGAGAGAGTCTTATGGGCGTTTCAGTGCGCGAGACAAGGACAGACATAGACGCGATCCAAATCATGGCTTTTTTTTTACCCTTGCAGGAAAAACGACTAACGCGATTTTTTTGGATAGATTTTGGAACCGTTCGAAATACCGATTTATTGCACGTCAACGATGTCGTCTGGATTTTATTATCGAATTCACGTGTTTTCGTGATTTTTTTTTTTTTTTTGTAATATTACCTTTTTTATGGCCGTTACTGTATCTTTGACCGTAAATTACACGATTTATTGATGCTTCTCTCGTTGTAGTCAATTTTACATGTATAGGGTTACTAAAACTATCGATATTACCTGTCGTGAAATTTTTTCCGATCTATTTATACGTATCGGCTGAAACGAGTCGCGAATTGCAATTGACGTGGTGGACGCAGTGCGCCGCATCCCGATGGCCGCTTAATGCGTCGATATAAATGCGCACGGGTTTTGCTCTTTTCTCTTGGACTCCGGCGAATCGTCGTTCCTCCTATACTCCTATGTCAATAGCAATGGCCATACGCGGTTACCGATCGCCCTGTAGCTTCCTATAACGATTTTATTGGATAATCTATATCCTTCTCAGGAAACGTCATTCGGTACCGGCAGCTTTTAGAACGCTTTGAAAACGCAGTCTTAGCCAGTATCGGTAAATGCTCTGTGCTTAGCATTATGTCGGCATTTAGGCAGTCGTTTAACGATTCTTAGGCTTGTGTACTGGGCTTAAGTATACTATGGATTGCACGTAATAAAATGGGTTCAAATTAATTGGCTAATAAATTTTGGAAATTAAATTTTGTCGAATCAGTGAATGGCGACCTGTGGGGGGGGGGGGGGTGTCGCTGTTTAATTGGTGAGAATCGGTCGTTAAAAAAATCGATGAAAAAAAGTTTTTATGCAATTAAAATTTTTTTATTGGAACCAGTTTTAAACTTTTTTTTTTTGGGTTCAATTTGAATTTTTTTGGAAATTATTTCAAAATTTGAAATTCTCCTTCCACCTGTCGATTGGGATTGTTTCGGATCGATCGATCGGTACATGTGGGTATCGATCACCACGTAACGGCGTAACGTTGTTAGCGATAACAAATAGCAAGTAAAACGATCTATTAATCTCGATCAACCAGCCTCCGGCGTATCGATCTATATACCGCTATGATATCCGATATATCGATACACGCTGATATGTACATATGTTATATATGGATCGCTAACCGGCGATCGGTATTGCATAATTTATTTCGTCGTCGGGCCCAATAATAAATCAATTCCGCGTAACGTCGACGCTTACGCACCGAAGTGCCTGACCGACGTCCCGACGCCTGCAGAAACAGGTAGCGGTACATTCGATCCAAATTCATTTCTCGATCTCGATCGGTTATTCGTTTTTATCATCGATCCAATCGTCATTCTCAAATAAATTGGCCGTTTCAAATAAAAGCGTTCTTAAGCTAAAACCTGAAAATCGTAAGATTTACATGCTACACATTCAATATCGAATTTAATTCGAGATAACAAAAATTCAAAAAAATCTCATCAAATTATATCGTCATGATCATTATTAAGCGTACAGGTAAATTTTCCAAAAAAAGAAAGTTAATGTACCAAAAAAGATTTCTAACGACCAACTAATACACAGGCTTATTTATAGTCTTATGTGCTGCATCGTTCACTCACGTACATATAGGTATACGCGCATTGGATAGTTTGCGCCGCGACGCCTTTGGCTGTCGGAAGCGTCTGGCTGAGCGTGCCATTAGAATTAATGCTATAATAACGGGGAATCGGTGATTATTAAATTAAATTATTGTAATGCAACCACCGGGTATATACGAGCAACATGGCTGACATATGAGGTTTTAGCGTTTGCTCATAGGAAATGCCGACGTCGTAATACCCGAGGATCATGCGAGGCTGAGCGGAGATAATGACGAGATGGAATCAGCTTGACAGAAGCTTCACAGGTTCACATAGATAACACAGAAAAAAAAATACGGTTCGATAAGCATGCGCGTATATAGAGTGACAAAAAACCTTGACAAGAAAAAAACGGGAAAAGGTCGGGATGAAAGTAAAAAAAAAAATTAGGCCTCTACGTATCTATATCCGGGCATCACACGTGGGCCCACACATGTAAAAATACGCCGATTACGACTTTGGGCCGTGAACTCTCGTAAGGGCCGTTATTAAGTTTCTGTTTCTGTAACTGTTTATCGAGGCTAAGTAAACGCGGCGTCCGTTCGCTTAGGGTCAGCCTGTTTGCCTCTTCTCTTTGCACTGCTCGTACACCCTTACTTCGACGCTACCTCCGACGCCAGGACCGACGCCCTTGAGTCAGTTGGTTCTATGGGCTCAAACGCGAGACAAGGCCTCAAGGCGTTTATTCGTTGGTATATCTATGTATATATGTATATATATATATGTCCATCCCTCTATCTCTTTAGCTCGGCGTTCGTGTTTGCCACTGAGGCGCGAATTACGAGCTTCCCCTCTGTCAATATGTCAGCCGGATATTTCTACGAGCGTCTCTTAAGGCTACATAGACGGGATTTTCACACATGAGTCTGAAAGGTTCATCTTCCCTCCTCACCTCCTTGTGTGTACATTAGATAGGTCTGCGAGGACGTCGAACGCAGCATCCTCTTTACTGGAGAATCTCAAGGATGATGTGTCATAAAAATACATATATATATATATATATTTTTAGAGTGTGAAAAAATTGTCATTTTCATTCGGCCTTGTTGGTATTAATTTTCAAAAATTTTTTTTTTTCAAATTCTAATTTGTCTCTTCCTGAATTCTTTCTGGGGTTGTTACACCGAGAGGCTCCTGTTCGGGTAACCGACGTTCCCGGTAACCTGGGGTACGTGGGCGCGGTAGCTGAGTCTTACGAGAGTCTGCTAGTCACTCTCTCTTTTTCTCTCGTATCCTTTCTCTCTCTTTCTTTTTGTCGAATGCATCGTGCATCGCCAAGAAAAATTGCACTGCCAGTCGTCCTTGCCCTCGCCGCTCGGCCCACGTCAAGGCCACCTCGCTCCGGGCGCAATGCACCCGCTCATCTAATGCACTAAGACGTCCCACCTCTCTGGTCTCCTTATAGCTCGAGCAAGCTCAGTCTTCTGCCGTGGGTCTGCCCTTCTTCGTCTTCCACGTCTTCCGCGTATCTTCTCTGCCTTTTCTCTTGCCCTTTCCTCTCGCTTATAAGGGAGCAGTCCCCCCCTTCATCTCCCCCACCTGTCCCCCCGTCCGACATCGCCTCCTACCCTCAGCTCACTCGCGTGCATGCACTTCCAACCCGCTGCACCGCGACAGCTAGTCGCTCCCGCTGGATGCTGCAGTTGCAGCACCACTCTCGCGAGAGTGCATCCGCTCGCAATCGCTATAAATAAACCGCGGATGGTATTTTTAACCGTCGGTCAACGCTGCCGAGAGTCCATGGAAGATGCTGGGGTGGTCCATGGCACGTACCTTCGTCTCATTGACCGATCTCGGAACTGTGCTAATCTTTATATTTATTCTACTCGCATAATTTCGTATACCGAGCTAGGACTGTTTATGGTAATATAGATCTGATGGACCAAAATTTCATATGGACCCGTTCTTTTTTTTTGGATGCTGGGTCCGGATAGCTTTGTTATATGATATTTTTCTTTTTCTCAATCTCTACCGAACTTTCAATCTCCTCTTTCTGTCTTTCTCTCCTCGTCTTGATCCGGCTCTCGTTTTCTCTCACCAGCTTCCTTTTCTTTTTTCATCTCTCTCTCTCTCTCTCTCTCTCTCTCTCTCTGCTCCCTGGTCTTCGGAGCCACCGGGGCCTGTTCTCTGGAGCATGACGACCAGGCGTTGATTAGACCCCTTCTCTAGCTACACTTCAGCTTCTTCTTCCACGGCTCCCTTTTTATCCTAGCCGTGACCTTGCGAAGGTCGGGTGAACGAACAGCCAGCCCGGCCAGGAGACCGGACCGGGAATCGTCGACCTGAGCCTAAGAGCGAGTATTACGGGGGAATTGCATCGCGGCGACCAGGTTGGTTGGAAGCCTTAATGCGACCAACTCCAGCAATCATTACCAGCAGCCTGAGCCATCAGCCGACCGTAGTGGCGCAACGTACAAAACAAGGGCCCGACCCACGCTAAATCTTCTACGTCGTTACACTATACGAAGTTCACTACTTATCGTGCACCTGCGATAAGGATTCTCGTGATCTGATCTCGGTAACTCCAGTCTTTCATGTCAAATTCCATCCATTATTGCTTCCACGTATAAGACAGCGCAATTCCGCTTAATTTATGCTAACGATCAATATAGATCCCATTACCGGCCAGTGCCGACTATCGATCACAGGATCGTCCCCGGCAAGACGCTCGGCAATGATGATAACAATTCGAATATCCATACCGATAACGTTTACGATCCGAACAAATTCTAAATTAATCGATATCGCCGTATTGCCGATCCCTTAACGATCTTGTAAACGATCATTGATTCCTATAGGTAATCGCATGCGGATGAAACGACCCGTACGTTATCAGGATACCGACAGCTTATCTCGTGCGCTAAAATCTAATTGGGACTCGATAACATGATTTCGAAGATACTCGATATATTTTTGATTGACGGCCATTTTTTACACTTTTTTTTTATCTACCTACAATCTACACATATGATAATGTGGTCCCAGAAGATCGTGCCAGCTGATTTTGAAGGGTCCCGTACATATATTCACATGCGAAATTGTTCGTGCGTTGAACGATGTAATTTATTAAATTTTGACCCCACGATATTTTAATGTCTCGACGGCGCAAAATCTCACGTCAAACAACAGTCGCACACATGGGAGATAAAATCTTGGCGTGTAACATACTCCTTTTCGTATGTCATATGTGATGTACCGGGTGATCTTTAATTCAGATGCATAGGCTACAACGGCGATGAGTGTCTATATATATATACACACATATATATATATATATATATATATACACGCGAGAGATGAGGAACAAAAATGATGGACGGCATACATTTCCCACACGTGACACGTATCAGTCATCGTGTCAGGATTTCTTATCAGTTGGCTTGATCTCGCGTGAATATAATGTTACATGCTTAATGTCCCGATCCGAGTACTGTTATGTCAGTTCACCCAGGAGAAATCAGCAGTTTGTCAGGCGGGCACGTTCGACGACGTCTTTATATACGTTACATGCATCACGTGTGTTTATCCTATGACATATATATATACACACACATGTGTGTAACCTTGAATCTTCTCGCGACGCTGACACGAGTTTCCAAGTGGCGACCATTACGCACCTGTCTCTTCCACTTGTGTCGTTCTCGCATGTCGAGCCCTTTGACGGCATATCGATGCATGCTATGCGAAGTCCAGGATACCATGTGTGAGTGTGTGGAAATTTTTAGTCCATTCGTAGGTGACGTGTTGATATAATATTTTGGATCAAAAAATTTGTTGGGATTGTTTTCTTACGAAAAATTGTGAATTTTCAAAATTATATTCTTACGTTTTTCTTTTTGTTTCCTAGTCGATGTACGTTTATGTAGGGAATCGATGTGACCAGTTTCCATGTGACTCGAACGGACTGTCATTATCGCCTGGTTCACTGTTTTTACGAAAAATTGTTAATTTTCAAAATTATTTTCTTACGTTTTTTTTTTTTGTTTCCTAGCCGATGTACGTTTATGTAGGGAATCGATGTGACCAGTTTCCATGTGACTCGAACGGACTGTCATTATCGCCTGGTTCA